>VDFB02105785.1:558295148-558406734 GCA_007258455.2 Sequoia sempervirens
ATCCTCTACCCTCACCTATTTCCATTTATGGCATGTACCATTAGTCAATCCTCATAAATACTTTCTCCTTTTGGAGAATTCTCCCTCTTACCCACTTGAATTTTTAATTCAAGTTTATTGCCCCATGAATTGTGAGAAATTTTTGAATCCTCACAACCCCCCATAAGGAATTTTTAATTCCTTTATCAATCCCTGTGAAGATTTGTGAGGAATTTTTAATTCCCCACTTGTCCTCTCATTGTACATGAGGACAAAGACCTCCTTTATGAGGAGATCTTGTCCATTCCCAAAATACTTTCAAGAACCTCCATGTCATTGCCACTTCATCTCCAACTCACCCTCCTTTGACCACCTCACCATCCACATGTTCTCATGTGGTGGCTTCTAAGGTTAAAATGCATATGAGCCCTTGATATTCTCTGCAAGGGTGAATCTGTTGGAAAATGTGCCTCAAACTTACATGTGTAGACATGTAAAATGTACTAATTGACATTACACACTTGATCCTGATTTAACTAACACTACTTCATCCTGAATCATCCCTATGTCTAACCATTTAATCGAATAACCTTTATTTGATTAAATTTATCAAATTCCTCTCTTAATTAATTAAATAAATCATTTTATTTGATTAATTCCCTTATCTCTATTTTAATTAAATAATTCACTTTATTTAATTAAACATCTAAAGTTCTTTTAAATTAAATAAATTGAACATTTATCTAATTTAATCTAACATCACCCCCCTTTGGTTAAATAAATCAAAATATTTATCTAACTAAGCCTAAATCATTTTCCTCTCCTTTTGATTTATTTTAATCCATAAATCTAAGTCAAATTGGTCAAATCACCTAATATCCTCTTAAATTAATCAAATCTTAAATCATGTCACATCCTCTACCTTTCCCACTTGCACAAATAAATCAATTTAATTGATTTATAAATTCTCTATTTTCTCTCAACATGGCATCTTTGAGGAATATTTTTCCAAATTTGAAATCTCCCTCCAAAGGGATGTGTCCTCCAACAAGGCATTAATTTCATCTTACAAGTCCTTTTGCTTGAGCCAAGTGGCCATAACTCCATTTTCCTCTCCCTCCAACATGTTATTTCTCTATTTTCAAATTCCACCTAATTGCATTTAATTGCACATTGGCAAAAATGTGCTCCACCTTTTTCCACTCACATGTTGACAAGTGGCTTCTTCCTATTGGCTGGGTTTTTATCCCACATTCATCCCTTTTGCCTCTTCTCTCTTCAATTTCTTCTATAAATAGAGAGGTTATCATTCATTTTGATCATCCACAATTTGAGCAAACTTATTATACTCAATTTCATCTTCAAGCGTTAGCATTTTCATCCATTTCACCATATCATAGCTAGGTTATTGCAGGTTTTTATCGTGGAGTTCATTTGAAGCTATCACCAAGTGGATCACACCCTCATCAAATCATCAAAGCTTGCATAGGAGTTGGGAAAGGGCCAATATCCACATATAATTGGCACCAATTTCCCCATGGGATCAAGATTTTGCATGCTTAATTAGGATTTCTTTGCTTTTATTTTGTAATCTTCATCTTCATTTCCTATTTTGATTTAATCTTGGCTTGCATTGGAATCTAACTATGTGTTTGTTTGTTGTGTTTGTGTAGGTATAGGATTGGGGTTCACATTTTGGCACTAGAAGGAGGGATCTCTTGAAGATTGAATCACATATTTTCAAAAAGTTCTATCCTTTTTTCTATTTTTTTGGTGTCTATAGAAAATTATGCTACTCATAGTCTAGTAGTGCCATACAGTGCTGCTCCAAACTACAAACTTAGCTGCTCAAACTTTCACACCCAGAATTCAAATTTTCAAACTGTGTCACGAGGTCAATTTCAAATCACTGACTTTTCACAAAATACAAATTGCATCGCTGGGTAAAAGAGCGCCACAATCATGCTCTATATTTTTACTGCAGAGCATTGTTGATTGACAAGCGGTGCCATACAATGTCACTAACCCCTCTCAAATCGCACCGCCTATGTGGATTGTGCTAGTGCAGTGAAGTAAAATGCTCAAATTGGTTTAATTTCGACATGTGCTATTTTGTTTTGGTTACTTTGGGCTATTGATTGGTTTTCCTAACCTCTGTTTTGCAGCTCTAATCAATTTTTGCAGGTTAGTTAATCCAAGGTGAAGAAGGAAACAAAGTTAAAGATTTAACATGAAGTCATTCTCTCATTTCATCAAGTTTTTTGAACACTTTAGTGTTTTTTCAACACTTTTAGAGAACTTCCAATCTCTTCTAAGGATTTTTCACTTTCTTCATGTGCTTAGGACAAACTACATTTATGTTGGGCTCTAAAAAGAACACCAATTTTTTTTTCAATTTTTGCTACAAAGGGCTTAAAAAGAACTTTAGACAAATTGACTAGATTTTGTTTAAGGTTAACAATTGAACAAGCAACTATCATTTTCCTTTGGTGCACTAAAAAGAAGTCACTATTTCTTTGAAAGGATTAAAATGAACAAGTTCTTCCATGTTTTGTAATTACCTACCCAAAGTAATATCATTGAAAAGACATATGCGCTTCTCTTGTGCCTCACGATAATCTTGAGAATCAAAAGGTTTTTTGGTGATATTAAATTGTGTTAACACTTCATTTTGGTATGAAAATTGAACAAATCTTGCAAGTGTTAGTGGAATACATTGTTTGTACTCTCTCCTTGTTTCTAAATGAGGGTTAATCAAACTATAGATGTGTTTTCTCACTTTTTTAATCTTAGAGGGCTTGCCTTGGGGAAAAAGTAATCACCCAAGGGAATGACCCAACTGACAACATGTTAAAGCTAAGCAAATTCCAGTGGGTATTTGTTGAAAGGTAATTATCATGAGGATGGTTCCGACGAGAAGGGTAGCAATGGTCTCTCACCACATGGATCATCCTCCATGAATGGAATTCCCACTATAATTAGGGAAAGATTTTTGATTAAGTGCAATAGACATAATAACTAAATTCCCAATCAACAATAGAGTACAATGGAAAGCAAGAAGAAAAATAACACGAAACATCACCTAGCCTTCAAGCCTCCATTGGTTGACCTCCATTGGCCTTCTCCATCTTGCTGAAAACTTGCATAATTGCCCTCAGAATTGAAGTGCAACTATAACCTATGCCTAAGACAAGAAAAATATTGAAGTAATGTGTATGCTCAAGCACTCAAAAACTCTCAAGCATGTTGTGTATAACTCTTGTGTATCTAAAATGACTTGGAAGAGGGCCTTTTAAAGAATTCCAAATTGAGAATGGGCGGCCAAGATTAAAAGTTGGTGAAGCCCTAAGATCAAAGGCCAAGAATCATTGTCAAAAGGAGGATTAGGGTTAGGGCAACATTAGGTCAAAGTTAGGGCAAGCCTTGAAATGAAGGGTTGGGATTTAATTGGAGATAATCAAATCAATGGTGGAGAAAAATAGGTAGTTGGAATATTAGAAATGATGTAATTTATGGAGGAATGTTGACTTATGAATTAAATAATGGTTTAATTCATAAATGGGAATGAGACAAAAGACTTGATATTTATAATTATTTTAATTATTTATTTGGTGGGATGGAATGTGGGATAAATAAATGAGTTTATTTGATAAAAGGATAAATGATAATGTTATGGAGGAAATAAGGATTGATCAGTGACATTTAAATAAATAAACATTATTTATTTATTTAAATAATCATGGAGGAATGGACATGATTAGATAATTGGATTATGTGAGGGAGAAGTGTGATCGTCTTAGAAAAATATGGTTTACAAGCTGCGGCCATTTTTATGTATCTACATTTTGCCCCTCTTTGACATGATGCAGTTTATCGCATTGTGTCAAAGAAAAAGTCAAAAATAAATAAATAAAAATGCCCCAGTGTGCAGGTAAGGAGAGGAAGGAAGACGAGGAGGTAGTGGTATGCCCCCTCGAGAGGACAAGTGGGTTCAAAGAATGTGAGTGTGCTCTCGAAACAGATGAGAGGAGTAGCGGATGAAGGAATAGAAGAAATGTTAGCGTGGAAGTCATGGATGTGAGGATGAAAAAGGAATACTTCAATATTTTTCCAAATAACATCATAAGCGTTGTATAATCATCATTGGGGGGTAAAATGTGACAAATGGACAACAAACACCATGATATGACATAGACCAAGGTGTGTAAGGTCGTCCACTTGTGAAAAATAGACAGCCATAGACAAGGAATGTCCTAACTCATACGAAAGGCCAAGTTGCCCCAGTCTTTTTGTCAAGACACACCAAAGAAAAAAATCAAGAAAAATTAGGCCATGAGGCATCATTGCACCTCTAAATCCTTCATGGGACATCCTTGAGGTAGCTAGTAACATGACCAAGAGACAAAACAATAAAAAGATAAAACAAAATAGACCAGCAAAATCAACAACCATTCAATATGTTTGCCAAGATTTGTGTGTCAAAGGTTGATTGCGTGACAGTTTGATAGTTTGATGATTTGATAATCTAACAGTATTGACGATTTGATGATGCCTATCATCAGGAAGGACACATCCTGAAAATTCCAATGACTGTGATGAAGCCTGTCATCAGGAAGGACACATTCTGAAAAGGCCAATGACTATGGGACGAAGCCTGCCGTCAGGAAGAACACATCCTAAAAAGGAAAATGACTATGTGATGAAGCCTGTCATCAGGAAAGAAACATCCTGAAAAGGAAAATGGTGTTTTGACGGGGTCCAATTCCAAGAAGGACACATCTTGAAGGGGACCATAAAGTGACTAGGTTGACATTGTGTTGGCAATTTGATAGATGTTTGGCTTGATGACTGACTGGGCTATGTTGTCTGTTGGTTCGCGATTTGAATGTTGACGTTCAAATGACTGTCTTGTTTCTGAGTATGACTATGTCTAACTTATTTGACCAAAATGACAAACCCTAAAGGACTGACCTAGGTGGCCTCAGGGGCACATCGACTGATGGCCTTGCCTATGTCATGCACTCAGAGACCTCGTAGTTCAACAGGGACGAACTAACATATTGACATGTTTTGACTTGACCCAAAACCCTAAGGGAATTAACCTAGGGGGCTTTAGGGGCACATCGACTGATGGCCTTGCCTACGTTGCAAATGCGCAGAGACCACTTAGTTTGACTATTGACAAAGACTAGCACGATTGACATGACTAACTTTGACTTTGTTCTTAGGTTTTTTGATTTATTTGGATGTTTTTGTGCTTTCTTCAGGACATTTTTCAAATTTTTAGGTCTTTTTTCATCACTTTTTATGATTTTTAGAATTTTTTCATGACTTTTTAGGATTTTTATGATTTTTTTTAGGACTTTTTATGATTTTTATGATTTTGTTCATGAATTTTTATGATTTTTATGACTTTTTTTATGACTTTTTATGATTTTTATATTTTTTTTAGGAATTTTTATGATTTTTATGATTTTTCAGGACTTTTCTGATTGTCAAGACCATGTGCGATACCCACTGCAGTCTCATGATAAAATATTGCCCCCAGTCAGGTTGATGGAAAGAACATGACCGGTATGGACGATAGGCAATGTGTAAGACTTCGATGTCAACCACCATCAACCATGGAAAGAAATGTCATGATGTCAGGGTGAAACATTGTGACGAATCTTAGCAAAATTGATGTTTATTATGGACAAAAGTAGATAGAGTGATAGTAGATGTCAAAGCAATGACCGACTACACATGGTGCCTGTTTGCTAGGTTTTCACCATGGTACTTATCCAAAGCGCCTGTTTACCAGGTTTTCACTATTGGATGAATTATTTCTCTTTTATTTTTGTCAATTTTTTCATTTTTTTTGGTGTCACTAGGATGCCTGTTTGCCAAGTTTTCATCTAAGTGATGATAGTTTTTGTTTTTTTCCATTTTTTTGTATTTTTAATGGTTTGGTTGTCAGCCAGACTTTTCGATGCTATGTATAGAACTTGTGTAAATGCAGACTATTGATTGGCTCTGTTAATTGTTCACCATCTAGAGTAGCCAACTGATATGCACCAGAACCAAATGATGCGGTGATGATGTATGGACCCAGCCAATTGGGCTCAAACTTGCCTAGATTTTCTCTGTCAGACTGATTCTTAGGATTCTGCATGAGAACCAAGTCACCAATGTCAAATTTTTGAGTCATCACTCTTTTGTTGTAGCTTCTGCAAAGACGATTTTGATATTCCTATAAGTGGTTCAAGGCATTATGTCTGCGTTGATCTAGCATTTCTAATTCATGTAGTCGTGACTGCCGATATTCTTCATCAGTGATTAAACCTTTCATAGAGACTTGTAGGGATGGAATTTTGACCTCTATGGGAAAGATGGCTTCGGCTCCAAACATGAGGGAAAATGGAGTATGGATGCTAGTGCGATATGCCCACAAAGCAGGATTGAGTTGTATGTGCCAATCACGACCAACGTCATTAATGATCTTCTTAAGAAGTTTGATGATCGTTTTATTAGATGCCTCAACTTGACCATTTCCTTGTGGGTAGTAAGGCGTGGAGAAGTGGTGTCGGATATGGAAGCATTCACAAAGTTCACGGACATCCTGATTTTTGAAGGGGCGATCGTTATTTGTGATTATGGATTGTGGAATACCATATCGACAGATGATATAGTTGAGTATAAACTTGGAAATTTGTTTATCAGTAATGTAAGTGAGCGGGATGGCTTCGATCCACTTAGTAAAGTACTCAGTGGCGGTAATGATGAATTTGTGGCCATTGGATGAGGTAGGATGGATCTTGCCCACAAGGTCGAGTCCCCATTGTGCGAATGGCCAAGGAGAAGTAACCGGTCGAAGTTCCTATGCTGGTGCGTGAATCAAGTCACTATGTATCTAACATTGGCGACACATTCTGACAAATTCAAGTGCATCTTTCTCAATGGTTGGCCAGTAATACCCAAGTCTCGTTATCTTTTTGGCTAAAGTAGGACCACTTGAATGAGATCTGCATATACCCTCATGTACCTCTCGTAAGGTCGTTCCTACTTTGTCAGTGTCAAGACATCGAAGAAGGGAGTTATCAAAGCTATGACGGTAAAGGGTATCACTAAGGATGGTGTATCTGGTAGCTTTTTGGATAAAGGACTTTCGTTGGTTATTGGATAGGTTGGGGGGAAGGGTTTAGGACTTGAGGTAGTCATAAATGTCTTGATACCATGGATAATTGGGACCAACAAGCTCGCAAACCATCTCTAATTTTGGTATGTCATATGCAAGAACCAAAAGCTGTTCTACCAATAATTCAAATTGAGGCACATTACTAGGAATGTCCATGAGAGAGCCAATTGTGGCCATTGCATCTGCTGCCTTATTTTGTGTTCTCAGAACTTGCTCAAAAGTCACCATGTGAAAATATGATTGAAAGCTGTCAACCATTCATTTGTAAGGCATTAATTTCTCGTCCTTAGTGTCATAGTCATCATTGACTTGGTTAATGACCAATTGAGAATCGCCATAGACATGAAGTGTTCTAATTTTCCATTTGATGGCCATTCTGAGTCCTGTGACAAGTGTCTCATATTCTGCCACATTATTTGTACATGGAAAAGCAATGCGGAAGGACTTAGGGATGGAGTCTCCTTGAGGGATGGTAAACAGTATTCCTACCCCTAAGCCATGATTAGTATGAGATCCATCAAAATATAGCCTCCAAGGTGACTTAGGTTTTGTATGAAATATTGACTCATCTGGAAAGTCTGCTACTAGTGGATGATCACCCTGTATAGGTTCGTCTGTTAGTTGGTCTGCTATCACTTGTCCCTTTATTGCCTTTCTTTCAACATATTGAATATCATACTCACTCAAGATCATTACCCATTTTGCTAGGCAACCTGTCAATGCTGCACGACTTAGGAGATATTTCAAGGGATCAATCTTCACCACTAAGTGTGTCTAGTGATCTAGCATGTAGTGTCTTAATTTCTGAGCAGCAAAAACAACTACTAGGCAAGCACATTTGATGGTTGTGTAATTTAGCTCATATCCAACCAGTGTTCTACTGATGTAATATATGGCCCTTTCCTTTTCTTCATGGTCATTCTGTGCCAGTAATGCCCCCAGTGCTGAAGTTGTTGCAGAAATGTATAGAATCAACGGTTTCCCTTCAATTGGTGGCATTAAAAAAGGTGGTGACAGTAGATATTCTTTTATTTGTTGGAAGGCCTCTTGACATTTATCTGTCCACACAAAAGGGATACTTTTGCGCAGAAGATACTGAAATGGGTGACACTTGTCTACCAATTGTGCTATGAAGTGTTGAATGGATTGTAACCTGCCTTGCAATGTCCTGAGTTCACTTATCCCTTTTGTTGGAGGCATGTATAATATGGCTTTCACCTTGGCAGGATCGACCTCAATGCCTCTACGAGAAACAATGTACCCCAAAAGTTTGCCTGATGTTATGCCAAAGACACATTTCTTTGGATTCAAGCGGACCTTGTATTCTTCTAGTCTCTTGAAAATTTTGTCTAACACCCTCAAGTGGTCTTTTTGTGTCAAATATTTTACCAAAAGGTCATCTACATAATCTTCCATTATATTGTGCATCATGTCATGGAATGGTTGTCATGGCTCTCTGGTACGTGGAACTTGCATTCTTAAGACCAAAAGGCATGACGTTCCAACAATATGTGCCCCAAGGACATATGAAGGCTGTTTTGTGTTGATCTTCAGGGGCAATACGAATTTGATTATAACCAGAAAAACTATCCATGAGGGACAACATCCCATATCCTGCCGTAAGGTCCACTATGATATTGATGTTTGGCAAGGGAAAGTCATCCTTTGGACAAGCTTTATTCAGGTCCCAAAAATCTATGCAGATGTGGATTTGACCGTTTGGCTTTGTGACTGGTACAAGATTTGATATCCATTCGGCATAGTGTATGGACCGTATGAATCCCACATCTAACAATTTCTTAAGTTCTATTTTCACTAACAAGGCAATCTATGGGTGCATCTTTCATAGCTTTTGTTTCACTAGCTTGGCATCTGGAAATAATGGCAAATGGTGCAAGACAAGTTCTGGACCAACCTAGGCATATTGACATAAGACCATGCAAAGTTGACCTTACACTTTGAAAAGAATTTGCGAAACTCAAGTTTCTCATCCTCTGTCAAAGATGTCACAAAGAGGACCATCCTAGGATCTTCTACTGTAGATATGTTTACTTCCATAGTGTCCTCTATGAGCATGGACAATTTTTCTTGAGTTATGGGGAGAAATTCCAAGTCTCCATCCTTAGGCACGTCCTTTATTTTTACTTATTTATCGTTAGAAGGTTCCTTGTGGTTTTCACCTAAAGACATTTTATTTTTTGCTTTATTTTTATTTTTCATTTTGCGACTAGAGGATGGAGCAATCTCCCCAAAGTAAGTGGCACAATCTAGGTCAATGGAAAATCCAGCCTTGTGGTCTCCACTTGGTATACCCTCATGCAGTCCCATGAATTCTGTAATGGCCCCATCATTTTGAAATATGTCCATAACTGGCAGGCCTTGTTGATCCCAATCGATTAGTTGTGGGTAGACTAAGGAAATACCATCATCAGTATTGGTGAATGGTGGGTAGGATACGGAAAGCATGCCGATAGACTCAGAGAGGTTAAAGATAAAATTTTCACCGTCGGGCTCTATATCAGATTTTATCTAGTACTTTGTCTCGTTTGATTCACACTCATCAACAAAGTAAGGAAAAAAGGGAGTGGAGGTAGGGTCAGTAGTGTCATGTGGCAATTCAAATGAATCTGAATGATGGTCATTAGGTTCAGTAGGGTAGACAAGTATGTCAGGATTATGGTCAATGGGAGTAGAAAAGGATCCAAACTTGGTGTTGTTTGGTGTTGTGTCACTTTTGAACATTGTCCAGAATCTCTTAAAATGTAGGCTCTCCTAGTTTGTAGAACAAGTCATCAAGGCAACAGTCACTTAGGGATCGTTGGGACCCAAATTCCCATTCATGGGAGTCAGTTTCAGAAAGGGGATCTTCAATTGTCTCGACATAGTCTGAAGAATTTACTCTCTCACTAGAAAGCACATTGGTAATATGATCGCTAGATTCTTGTGGTCCTAACCCTAACCCAAGACATTTAGGTCTTCCTTTAGGTGCTAGAGGTTCTCGCCTTCCTGTCTTGTGCTTGTTGAGGCCACTAATTCCATCATAGCCTTTTTCCTTTATCATGCCATATCCTTTACCATACATTTTTACTGGTAAGGGAGTTGGATCTTTTGGTTCTCTATGAATCCAAGATAGCACGTTGTCAGTGTCCTCTTGAATCATTTCACCCCACTTTATGAATAATGTTTTTGGAGGGACTCTAAAAATTTCTTTTGACTCTAACATGAAGCAAGGATTTCCATAGACCTGGGGAGACTTGGGAATCCTCATTATACAATAGGCTGTATTTAGCTTATACTCTCCACACCCTTTGTTGTGGATCTTAATACTTGCGTCGATGCTTGGGGTGATGGATGAAGTGGCAGATGTCATGTAGGTGGTCATGGTTGCCGAAGAAGCAAAAGTGGATGTTGTGGAAGTGGATGTGGATGTGGGAGACTTTGCAAGTGTTGATGGGTCAAGGAATTTAGAGGATGAAGATGTCGACTATTCACTGTTGATAGGAACTTGGTGCTCCGAGATACCTCTCAAATTGGTACAATATTGAAATGGGTTAGGGTCTCCATATATGGTAATCTCAGTGCCTTCAAAGGGAAACTTCAAACACTAGTGATACGTGGAAGGGACAACTTTCAAGGCATGAATCCAAGGTCAACCAAGTAAAATATTGTATGGAAGTTCTAGATTTAGGACTTGACAAGTGGTGTCCACAATGACTGGTCCGATACGAATTGGAAGTGTAATTATGCCTCAAGAGGAACGTTCTTCATCATCATATGCCTTGATAACAATGCTCTTTGCAACATCTACACAAGCATCAGAAAAGCTGAGGGCCTTAACCAATTTTAAGGAACATATGTTCAGTCTTCCTCTGCCATCTACTAACACTCGTCTGACCTTATGCTTATGGATAAAAACTTCAATGTGAAGGGCATCATTATGATTGGATTTGGATGATGAGTAGTCTTGGTCTGAAAATGTTATATGGTGAGGAGTGGTAGGATATCCCACCATGGCCTCAAATTGATTGACATTTGGGGAATGGAAGACTCTTGTAATGTTTTGTCGAGTATAGCCTTATGCGTTGGGGAAATGCGTAGCAACTCAAGTATAGAAATCTGTGCAGGTGTCTTCCCAAGTTGGTCAATGAGGTTAAAATGTCTTTTAGGCTGGGACTGCAATTGTTGGGTAGACGGGCCAGCTATTGTTATCTTTGGTTGTCCAGGAGGAGGAGGGCTGACTATGGTGACTTTTCCCCCATGGGTAGTGACATTGCATTTAGGGGCCTTTCTAATAGTAACTATGTTGACATGTTCAATAGTTGTTCTAATATGATTGATGATAGGTCCACCAGAATAGTCATTTGCAATACGGGCATGGTTGGCTCGATTATTGTTATTAGCTTTTGACGTGGAAGGGTTACTAGAACCATGGTCCTGTAGTGGGTTCTTGTGTATGGTATGGTCTGAATTAGATGCAAATTGTGGTCCACCTATCTCAATGGTACGATTCTCAATAAGGTCTTGTACCAAATTTTTTAGTTGTCGACAGGAGGAGGTTTTATGTCCTTTTGCCCGATGATAATAATAAAATACATTTTCATCCCACCAAAATGGTTTAAACTGCCCTGAGTCATATGGTTTTGGGTCCTCAAGTGTTATGACACCATTTTGAAGGAATTTCTTGAGGACTTCTTCAATGGGCTCACACAAGGGGGTGTATGTTTGACTCCTAGGGAACTGTCTGGGTTGTTAGGGTTTCCTTTGATTTTGGTTATTTTGATTACCTTGGTTATTGTCATTTTTCTGTACAACATTGCCAGCATGGGTCTATGTGGTCATCTGTGTATTTTGCGGTTGAGCCCCTTTAAGGGTAAGCACAGGACCCATTGCATTGAAAACCTTAGCATCTACAACGCCATCATTGGTGACATGTATATTCTTAACCCAATATTTGTTCTTGTCAGTGGGTGGACTTGCATTTATGTTTTTAGGACCGTATTTTAATCTTCCCTCAACAATGAGCACTTTCTCAAGTTGGATGCCTCGTTCGACTGGGTCTGCAAAGGTTGTACAACAATGAACTCGCAAGCCATTTTTCAATGGGCCTAGGAGTGTTTGTACAAACATGTCAACCTTCTCTTTTTCAGGTATGTCTATGTGGTAGTGACTTGCTAGGCCTCTCCATCGTTGGAAAAATGGGATAAATGTTTCACCAATGTCTTCTTGTGTAAGTGTGCATAAGCTAGTGATGGAGGTGTCTGTGTCAATGTTATAGGCATAATTTTTCACAAATTTGTCTACAAGTTCATTCCATGCTTTTATCCCCTTCAAAGTGGAGAACCATTCGAGTGTGGGTCTTGTTAGACTCTTGGAGAAGAGTCTCATCAAGTAAGTGTGTTCATATGCAATGTCCATATAGTTGGTCGTGAATTCTCGAATGTGTTCAATAGGATTTGTCTTGCCCTTGTATTTGGTGAAGTTTGGGGCCACATATCCAGGAGGAAACGATGGAATGTATAAAGTTGTGTCAGAAGGATATGGACATAGGTCATATGACATTGGTGGCATTTTTTTGGATGTTTGCATGTTTTCCATCTGTTTTTGGAGGTCTTCCACTCTAGCTATCAAGGCATCTATTATGGGATTATTGGTCTCATCACACATGGGAGTGATGGGTATCCCTTGAGTCCCCATTGATTGTGATAGCATGCTCGAGTTTGAATGTGACATGTGTTGTTGTGGAATGTATGATATGTTTTGGTATGGAAATTATTGGTATTGCCAATTTTGATGAGGAATGTGTTGTTGTGTGTGAATTTGTGATGAATATGTGGGGATGTATGATCCAACCATATTTGTCGATATTTGGGGGATCTAGTAACCTTGACTATTTTGGTGCCCAAAGGTATTCATTTGTTGTGTCATTTAAGTGCCTTGTCCATATTGGAAGAATTGTCCATGCAGGATGTTGGTATTTTGTCCTTGTGAGGCATTGATGTTTAATTGTGACGATGTGTTAACGTTTAGTTGGGGACCTCTAATAAGAATATGTCATTTAGTTCCTCCAAAGGGATTGAATGAGATTCCAACATAAGGATTTGATGATGATGTCCCTATGGTCATAGATGAAGTTCCAAATATGGGGTTTGAGGAACTTGCCCCCATTATTGTAGACCCAAGGGTAGTTCCAATTGTTTGTGAAGATGTCATTGACATTCCGGGCATGGATTGTGATATTGCTTGTGGCATGGTGTGTGTTCCTCCAATAGATGTTGCATTGATTGAGTTGGAGGTGTTTGGACTTATGGTGCCACTAGATGTAACATTGATGGTGCTTGTACGAATTTGTGTGGTGACAACAGTGTTATTGTTGGAGGCATTGTTCATGTTTTGTTGAGGTGTTGAGTTTTGTGTTGTGTTGTCTGGAGACGAAGGTCTTATGGTATTGATGTCAAAGCCTCTTGGTAGTTTTGTCCCTTGGTCTAAAAGCATAGCAAGGTATCTATTAGCATCGTTCAAGACCAAGTCCTCTACAAATGAAGCTACATCAGGATTTTGGGCTGTAGCCTCTAGGTCCTTAGCTAATACTTGTCTAGTGTGGTCTCTCTGTATGAATGGTTCAAATGGATTTCGAGAGGATGTTGGCAGGTTCATGGAAGATGGTATGTTCATGTTGGTGAATGGATCGTTAAAAGTCATGTCTTGGTTCATGTCATAAGTGTTGGTATGGATGTTGGTGTTGAAGTCTTGTCCAAAGTTTGCCATTTGTCTTTTCTTTCTTTGAAGCCTAGTTTCGACCATAAAAGAGAATTGCTCAAATGAGGATGATGATTATGACAACTAGTTTATGTTTTTGGTTTTTTTGTGATAAGGATGACAGTGCTTGAGGTGATTATGATGTTTTCCTAAGGAAATGGTTGATGCAAGATGACAAGATTTCCAAAGAAAGATGTCAAAGGTCAAGGCGACAATGATGGCTAGGATGACTAAGACGATAATGTTGACTAAAAATGTGACTAATGCAATGTCAAGGTGCAAAATGAGGACTAGGGTGAACACTTTTTTTGGATTTTTTTGGATTTTTAGGCATAAAATATGCAAAGTATGGACTAAGATGAATGCAATGTGGAAAAAGGTTTGCCTAACCACTCTAAGCTTAATCTATGTCTTAATTTTGGTTATCAAAGGACTTGTTAAAGGGACTAAGTGACAAGGTCAAAATGACTAGTGAGTTTTCCTAACTAGACTATTGAGTTGGAAATTCTCACAAAAAGAAAAATGACTAAAAAGGAGATTGTTGACTAAGTCCCAAGATAACCTACTCTTGAAGGCAATGATTTTGCTAAGTGTGATGAGGTGGCCTAATCCAAAGTCTGCAAAGATGAAAATCTAAAGACAAGTCTATGCAGGAAAGGATGATTATGAAGCCTAGGGAATGCAACTAAAATTAACAAGGTTGAACCTAAGGTAAAAATGCAAGCTAATGGTTGAATTATGAAAATTTTGAGAAATTTCAGTTCTAGTTTCTAACAGAGACTTCGAGAAAAGATGTTTGACAACAACCAAAATTGTTGGACGTGAATTCAGTTTTGTGATGTTTTGATGAAAAGTCTGAATTGTCTGAAGTTGATTGTTTCGTTTCCAGATTTGTGAGTGTTGTGTATACTGTTTGAGAATCCAGAAAACACTTAGCAAACACAATGTTTTGAATGTGTAATCAATCACAAAGAAGACAAGCACAATCCTATCGTTAGGCCAGGACAATATCTGCTAGATTCCACTTGGGTTTCCCCAGCCACATATCCTTAGCGTGTGAATCTAGAAGCTTGGCTGCATAGGCTCCCCCTTATAGTGCACTCTCTTCTCAGGCCAAACAAGCTTCCAGCGTCGATAAAAATCCTATGGCACACTGATCACCTCTACTAAAGACTATGAAGATGTGGACTCCTTCACAATGACCATTGCTGCACTAGCGGATAGAAGGTTTTTGGCTACTACACAAGACTATTTAGTTCAGGACCCTTGTTCAAGTGGCCATAGATGGGGCAAGAGATTAATCACTGATTAGGTGGCACTCCAGCCTGAAGAGGTTATGCTCAATAGGGTTTATGGGAGTACTACTCTGTTTGTATGACACATTCACACTCATAATCCTAGGCTTTCCCTTAGGATTCACATTTGTATACTGGTCAAGGGTAGCTCAACCAAAGAGCTCCGTTGCCGGTCTGAGTCACCTTGGGATGAGTACTTTTTCCCACCAAGGAAGGCCCAATTTCCTAGAGTCAATAATAGTTTCTCTTGCACCCATGATCGTACAAGTGCACAAGGGGAGAGGATACTCCTATTATTGAATCAAAGGTTACACAAGTTGAAAGCATTTGTTCATTTTAATAGCCAAATTGAAGTGTGAGGCAAACACATCAAACACTAAGCTTATGATTTCAACTTAAGCACGTAAGTTCGTTTTAGGCCCACTAATCCTTCTATGTGAAAAAGACACATAAGATAAAACAAATTTGAAGCGAGAGCCCTGCAAAAAACATGATTAGTAGTTTTGAGTCTCTAATCTCTGGCAAGCAAAAGTGGACATTGCAAATCTTGAATCGTGGACATTCAAACCTACAAAAGGAAGGTCAAAGATTAGCCACATAATTGAAATTAAAATAGAAGGGAAAATAACATTAATCTAACTAATAAAAGTTAACGAACAAAATTAATCTAAAAATCTAATTCTAAATTAAATTAAAAAAATAAAAATCTAAAGCTAGACTAAATTAAAAGGTAACTCTAAAATAAAAATCTAATTAACAAATTTATTAATCTAAAATATAAATTTAAAAGCTAATTAATCTAAATTTCAATTGCAAATCTAAATTAAAAACCTAAAATCTAATAGACATAATAACTAGATTTCTGATTAAGTGCAATAGACATAATAACTAAATTCCCAATCAACAATAGAGTACAATGGAAAGCAAGAAGCAAAATAACATGAAACAACATCACCTAGCCTTCAAGCCTCCATTGGTTGACCTCCATTGGCCTTCTCCATCTTGCTGAAAACTTGCATAATTGCCCTCAGAATTGAAGTGCAACTATAACCTATGCCTAAGACAAGCAAAATATTGAAGTAATGTGTATGCTCAAGCACTCAAAAGCTCTCAAGCATGTTGTGTATAACGCTTGTGTGTCTAAAATGACTTGGCAGAGGGCCTTTTAAAGAATTCCAAATTGAGAATGGACGGCCAAGATTAAAAGTTGGTGAAGCCCTAAGATCAAAGGCCAAGAATAATTGTCATAAGGAGGATTAGGGTTAGGGCAACATTAGGTCAAAGTTAGGGCAAGCCTTGAAATGAAGGGTTGGGATTTAACTGGAGATAATCAAATCAATGGTGGAGAAAAATAGGTAGTTGGAATATTAGAAATGATGTAATTTATGGAGGAATGTTGACTTATGAATTAAATAATGGTTTAATTCATAAATGGGAATGATACAAAAGACTTGATATTTATAATTATTTTAATTATTTATTTGGTGGGATAGAATGTGGGATAAATAAATGAGTTTATTTGATAAAAGGATAAATGATAATGTTATGGAGGAAATAAGGATTGATCAGTGACACATTTAAATAAATAAATGTTATTTATTTATTTAAATAATCATGGAGGAATGGACATGATTAGATAATTGGATTATGTGAGGGAGAAGTGTGATCGTCTTAGAAAAAAATGGTTTATAGGTTGAGGCCATTTTTATGTGTCTACATTTTTCCCCTCTTTGACATGATGCAGTTTATCACATTGTGTCAAAGAAAAGTTCAAAAATAAATAAATAAAAATGCCCTAGTGTGCAGGTAAGGAGAGGAAGGATGACAAGGAGGTAGTGGTATGCCCCCTCGAGAGGACAGGTGGGTTCAAAGAATGTGAGTGTGCTCTCGAAATAGATGAGAGGACTAGCGGATGAAGGAATAGAAGAAATGTTAGCGTGGAAGTCATGGATGTGAGGATGAAAAAGGAATACTTCAATATTTTTCCAGATAACATCATAAGCATTGCATAATCATCATTGGGAGATAAAATGTGAGAAATGGACAACAAACACCATGATATGACATAGACCAAGGTGTGCAAGGTTGTCCACTTGTGAAAAACAGACATCCACAGACAAGGAATGTCCTAACTCATACAAAAGGCCAAGTTTCCCCATTCTTTTTGTCAAGATACACCAAAGACAACAATCAAGAAAAATTAGGCCATGAGGCATCATTGCACCTCTAAATCCTTCACGGGACATCCTCAAGGTAGCTAGTAACATGACCAAGAGACAAAACAATAAAAAGAGTCTCTCAATGCTATAAGATTTTAGACAAAGATTACTTTTCAAATTCTATAGACATGCATCAAGAAACAATCCAAATTTGTATTCATTTTTCTATTGTCAGAAACCAATACTTTTTCAATAGTTTGAGCATCTTGTTTAGGGAAAAGTGTGTTCTTCACTACCTTGGTCTTGTAAACAAGGGTCCTTCTAGGTACATCTAGGATCATAGGTCAAAACATAATCCATCTTTCAAACATCAACCAAAGTCATCTCACCAACAATTCTTGAAAATATTGAAACCATCATTCATGCTAGGCTTCTTTGGAAAATCCAATCAAATCTTTAAATCAAAATCCATGAATCCTTGAAAAATATCAAACATGTTGTTCAACTGCATATGTGTAGATGCATCCTTCTTTGTATACATAGTTGAATTATCATTTTGTTTGGTTAAGTGTGAGTAGATGCATCCTTCTTCTTACATTTAATCAAATTATCATTTTCTGAGTCGATCCATCCCATAGATAATCATCCAACATCTTGGGGTCCATTTTCTCTTATCGAAACCAATGAAAAAATCTAACATCAAAATCAAACCAAAATCAAACTCAATTGAAGAATCCAAACATCAGAAATAAAATCAATCCGAATCCAAGAATCCAAGAAGCTAAAATTCCTAAGAGTCTAGCATCCTCTCAAGATTTTCAAAGAATTCAATCATCCACTATCATCCATTTTTCATACATCTTCCATCATCATACCTTTGATCTTTAACCATCCTAGTTTCTCTCTTTTGAGCCTCATTTTATGGTTCAAATATGATCACAATTCAAGAACATGGAGAATAATCAAGAAACATCAACCACAACTGACCTAAGTCAAAATGCTCCTAAAAACTACCAAGTTGAACCAAGCAACCTACTTCTAGAAGTCTTTCTCATCACACAAAATCCATAAGAGGAGGCACCAGTGGAAGATATTACAAAAATAAGGATGAAACAAGATGAAATCATAGAAATGCTCCAAAATCTTGAAAATCACAAGCTTTTCAGATCCATGACAAGAGTAAACCCCTCACAGCACATGCCTGAATTGATAAACGAAAGAGCTAAACTGCATTCTAATTTTGATGTGAGCTCTATTGTAGAGAAACTCTTCATGCCACTTGTACCAACCCCTTAGTGCACTCAAAGCATTACCCAACCCATTCTGTAGGCCACAACATCCATTTCCACCACACAACCCATTGTTAACAAGGGGAGTGCCTTATTCAATGCCCTTCAACAACATCCCCTTGTCAATACCCAAAATTTTGAGGCCAACACCATCATAGGGACATCAAATACCATTCCTCAAAATCCACTCCACCAATATGACCCATTAAATTTCCATGATACCACTAACATATCCTTCCATGCAACTCCATCATATTCTTTTTACGCACAAGTTTCCTATCCATTGGTGCAAGCAGGCTTATTTGAACTAGGGGGACTTTTCGAGGCTCCATCATCCTTTTCTCTAGAGAATTTCCCACCAATCCCATCATTACTACCACCACCTCCACCACCATTACCCACATTGACATCATTCCTTGGTTTAGGGCTCCCCCCTTTACCCAACACTAATCAGTCCATCCATATTAATCTACCTAAGACCAATCAAGCCATCACATAAAATCCTTTAAATATACCATCGACATCGCACCAATAGATGGTATCCAATCAAACAACAATGTCGATCCAAAAAAATCAAAACATGGTCTCTCAAAGACCTATAACCTTAGTGATTCCAACCACCACTATCACACCTAACACATCCCAAAAACCCACTACCACACTCACTCTGAACGTATCTCAACCACTCACCAAAATATCCAACATAATTCCAAATCCACCACCACTACCACCAAAACCAAATGAAGCAAGCCAATATAGCATTGTGCTAAAAGTCACCAAACCTACCAACAGGTGCTTCAGTAGTACCAAGCTACTTAGCAAGCCACTTAGGCTACCCAAGCCTCTCAATCCCCACAACAAGTGCAAGCTCAAGAATTGTTGCAATAACAACAAGCACAACAAGATGCATAAATCCAAGTTTTTTTGTAGTAACAACAAGACCAACAAGTAGTGAAAGCCATTGAAGTCACACAACAAGCAGTGCAAGCTCAACAAGTGCAACAAGCTGCACAGGCACAAGCCCAAGCATTGTTACAACAACAAGCTCAACAAGGATCCCAAGCCACTCAATCTTCCCAAGTTTCCCAAGTTGACCAACAAGCACAAGCACAAGTGCAAGCGCAAGCACAATACCTTGCTCAACAAAAAGCCGCTCAACAATAAGCATATCAGTAAGCACTGAAGCAATACCAAGAGTAGCAAGAATCGACCTAATTACAAGCTCAACAACAAGCCCAACAATAGGCCGTACTAGCATAGCAACAATAGGACCAACAATAAGCGTTGTTGGTACAATAACAATTGCAAGAATATTTCACACAGTAGAATGCACAAGTGCCACCCATCAATCCACCCATTCCTCCAACAAATGAACCACCTCAAGACATCTTCATTCCACCCCTTAATCCATGAGACAATGTCTCAGCACAAATCAAGCTCCATTCACAATAGGTGTTGGACTTCCAATTAGGGAGAACCACCAAGCCACAAAAGAATCTATGCTCCTATCCATTTGACATGATCATCATCATGAAACTGTTCCCTAATGGATTTGAGATCCCTAAATTCAATAAATATTGCAGGATGCTTAACCCTGAAGACCACATCAGGGAGTTTCAAGTACACTACATGGAAGTCACCTATGATGAAACATACTTGGTGTGACTATTTCCTCAAAGATTGGTAGGTTCAACCATTGATTAGTTCTCTTTCCTTTTAGGGATCAAGAAATTCTAGGAGATCATAGATGCTTTCATCTAGAACTATGGTTTCAACACTCCCATGGATGTAAGCCTTGAAGAAATATAAACCATGAAATAATCCAAGGGGGAGTCATTCGCTTCATTCTTGCAAAGGTGGCAATCCAAGGCCAACAAAAGAAAGTGGGCCATGCTTGAGGAAAAATAAGTATGCACTATCATTGTAAACCTCAATGAACTCTTGTCCTTTCATCTTAAAATTTAATGTATCACGACCTATGATTAGCTAATCCCAAAGGCACTCAACGTCAAACAAGCCCTTATCTCATAGGGAGGAGCTCCATCTCATCAAGAAAGCCACCCATCTACAAGCTACAATGATAAACCTCAAACATGGGTGAAGAATAGAAATGTAACCAATGATGGTGTTGTTGACGCCAAATTTGTCATCAGTGCACCTCAGTAAAACACCCAACAACCACCCCAACAACAACACCAAAATAATAATCAGAATAATTGGCAAGTCAACATTGTTGTTTAGTAACCAAATAATCAAATGGTTAACAACATGAATGATCAAAGAGGACCACCTTAGTGAAACAAGTACTCCCCAAAGGGAAATACATAGCCCTTGGGGAATCCACTAAATCAATCATGAAGAGATTGGTTGATGAAAAACTTATCATAGTTCTAACATACAAGAATTATCAATATCCTTGGTTGAATCACCATGGTACAATGAAGATCATCTCTGTGATTTCAACAAGATCAAGGGACACACGACCACCAACTGTATGAGGCTCAAAATTATGATTCAAGACCTCATAGATGATAAGATCATAGATGTTGAAAAACCATTTGGAAATCAAAATTTCAATATCTACATGAATCCAATGCCAAACCATAACAACAAGGGGAATAATAACAATGAAAAAGGAAAATCACCATTCAAGAATTTGAATCATGTGTACGAACATGTTGTCATGTCCCTAGATGAATACTGCATCATTATTACCATCAAAGGAGCACAAGCTGATTATGGAGTCACCACAAGAGGTAGAAAAAACATTGTCATAGGATCATCTCAGCCAAGTAGGGCCTCCACATCCAATAAAAGGTCTAATCCAAATGGCTACATTGTCCTTGACCAATTGAAAAGAACCCCAACACAAGTCTCCATCATGGAGTTGTTAAAAATATCACCAATACATAGGAAGATCCTTGAAGAGGTTTTAGCTTCATCTTCTGTACCCACTGATCTTGATGCAGATTAGTTCCAAGCTATGGTATCACATATCACTACACCTCATCTTCTGACATTCTTAGAACAATATCTTTTGACACAACCATCCCACAACTGTGTGCTTCATCTGGAGGCATACGTCCGTAAAAACAAGGTCAAAAGAGTACTAGTGGATGGAGGTGTAGGGTTGAACATATGCACCCTAAAAATAATAAAGAGCTTAGGCTACTCTAAGGATTCTGTCGAGAAAGGAAAAGAGATAACTATCAGGGCCTTTGATGATCAAGAAAGGGTATCCCAAGGCACCATACAACCTCCTATTCAAGTGGGATCGGCTATCATGGATACAAATTGTTAGGTTCTAGACCTAGAATTTCCTTATAACATTCTTCAGGGACATCCCTGGATTCATGGGATGCAATTTGTCGCATCCACATTCCACCAATGTGTAAAATTACCATATCAAGGCCAAGAGGTTACCGTCCATGGTGATCCTGAACCATTCTATTACTACAAAAATTGGGAAGCCAAATATTACAAAATCCCCCAAGTGCCCAAGAATTATGAAGGCCCATCAACACCATACATCAACCCATCCACTCTTGCCTCCACTTCTACGACAAAGAAAATTGATATTCCTACCATATCTGACATCAAAGTCATAATCCAAGATAATGGGTGTGGGGACTACACCATTCCAAAGAATTCCTTTGTGGTAGGAGAGTTACCACAATCTCCTAGATCGGGTGGCTAACCACAACCCACTAGCACTCCACCCCAGATATTCATAGCAGGCTCATCCAACTTCAGGAGTTGGGGAGACTTGGGTCAAGAATTCATGGAAGAAGACCCATCTAGAATGCTATATTAGGATAGTAGCCCTGTAGCCAATCTACCTATGGATGAGAGCAACAAAGGGTTACAAATGATGCTTGCCATGGGCTATGATAGAAACAAAAATATTGGGAAAAAAGATAATGGTCTTCTGGAACCCATTATTATTGAGAAATGCAAGAAAAATATTGGCCTTGGTTGTACTCCTCCTAGGGTAGTCATACATGGCCAATCCTCCCTAGTTAAAAGGAATAGGACACCTCATCAGGTATCAACACTATCCCATAGGTCATTAGTTGCTGCCCAACAATTAATGGTATCCACAAGTCTTCCTTTAAACAATTTCAATTTTGACATCACTGATTTTTGTAGCAATGAGGATGACGAGCACACGAGAGTTATACTTGCATTGTATGAAGACTCTATTATCTTCATGATTAGCACCCTGTTCTATGAGTTTGAGAGCCAATCTAATGAGATAAGACTAGTCTACCCCCAACTCATCGACTATGACCAACAAGGACCGCCGATTCTTGAAACATTCAAAAATGATGAGGCAATTTGAGAGTTCATGGGACTAAGGGATAACATTCGATACGTTTATCACAAAGCAGGGTTTATCATAGAACTAGACACACATGCATATAATGGGGAGATGATTGAATCCCTTAGTCACAAAAGTGAAAGATTGAGAATAATCTCTAGGTCCTTGAGTGAAAACCACACTGTGGCACTCTTTGACCAAAAAATAGTAAAAATAAAGGATGCATCTAACAGTGAAAACCTCTATGAAGTGCCTAAGGATGGGAGATTCAATCTTCCTGTTGCCACTTTACATCAGGAGAAATCAGCAGTGCTAGCCAAAAAATGCAACCCAATTAACTTGGGGATAGAGGAGACTCCACACATCACCTTTTATGCAAAATAATTGCTATCAGAAGAATAGGAGCTCTTAACCACCTTTTTGAGAGAAAGGAAGCTTAACTTTGCATGGACCTATGCTGACATGTATGGACTTGATCTAGAAATAGCGGTCCACCACCTAGCAGTCTACTCTGAAGCTAAGCCAATAAAGAAAAATTTGAGAGAGATGCATATCTATATTGCCTTGCTAGTCAAAATGGAATTAAAGAAGTTGTTGGATGCATGATTTATACAACCGATTTCCTACCTAGAATGGGTATCTAACCTAGAGCCTATCCCAAAACCCACTAGGGGCATTTGAATCTCCAAAGACTTCAGGGATCTGAACAAGGCATGTCTGAAAGATGACTTCCCACTTCCAAACATTGACATGATTATGGACATGACTATTGGGCATGAAATTCTCTCACTAATGGATGAGTTCTTTGGGTACAACCAAATAATGATTTCCAAAGAGGATCAACACAAAATGGCCTTCACTTGTCCATGGGGGATGTACTACTAGAATATGATGACATTCAACTTAATGAATGTTGGAGCCACCGACCAAAGAGCCATGGAATTAATCTTTCATGACATGATCCAGAAAACTATGGAAGATCATGTTGATGATATACTAGCTAAATCCAAAAAAAGGAGAGATCATATAGCAACCTTGAGTGCCATCTTTGATACGATTGAAGAGTACAAAGTCCACCTGAATCCAAAGAAGTGTGTCTTCAGCCTATAGTCAAGAAAGCTACTAAGATACATAGTATCCATGAGAGGCATCAAAATAGACCCTACAAATGTGAAAGCAACCCTCGAGATGGAGGCACCTAAAACATTGAAATAGTTGGGAGGTCTCCAAGGCAAGCTTTAGTCTATCCACATATTCATAGCACAACTAGTAGACAAGCAGGTCCTGTATTCTCACCTATTTCACAAGGGAGTAGCGTACAAATGGGACGATAAATGCAACCAATCCTTTATCAAAATAAAAAGATATCTACTCACACCTCTAGTCCTGATACCACCAATCCCAAGGAAAAATTTAATCCTATACATATTAGTGACAACAATAGCCCTTGGTGCTCTATTGGCACAACATGATGAAAATAGAATAGAGAGGTCCATTTATTACATTATTCATACAATGGTGGGGCATGAATTTAGCTACCCTTTTATTGAAAAAGCTTTCCTAGCCATGGTGTTTTCCTCACAAAAATTCAAACACTACATGTTGGCACACAAGATCAAGCTCATCACCAAGATTGATCCCCTCAAGTACCTATTGTCAAAAGTAATGCTCACAGGTAGAATGGATAAATGGGTTATGATACTATCTGAATATGGAATTGAGTATGTAGAGAGGAAGGCAATCAAAAACTAGGTAATTGTAGACCAACTTGCAGAAGTGCCCATCTACTTAGAGAATCCACTCATATCAGAGTTTTCAAATGAATCCATTTTTAACCTCAACATAACTGACCATTGGAAGCTCTACTTTAATGGAACTTCCTACACACAACAAGGATTAGGAGCTGAGATCTTCTTCATCACCCCACAAGGGGATTGCATACCTAGGTCCAACAAATTAGCATTTCCCTACACCAACAACATAGTAGAATATAAGGCTTTAACCATAGGTCTCAGAATAGTAGTGCAGTGGCATATAATGGCTCTTAGGGTATATGGGGACTCACAACTTATAATAAATCAAGTGAATGACGAGCATCAATCAAAGGATGATAAGCTGATTCCTTACAAAAAAATTGGTGGAGAGCCTCAAAGATTAATTCATAGATATCACATTTGAGAAAATTCCAAGAGCAAACAATAGAGCAACAAACACCATGGAAATGATCAAATCCCTCCTGGATATCCCTTACAACATCCCAAAACATGAATTCTTGGTAGAGTAGCTTCTCATACCCACATTCAAGGTACTAGAGTCAAAATTTGTGTGTGAAATCATTGGTCCTAGTGATCCATGGTACCATGGAATTTACACCTACCTAAGGATAGGAGTCCTCCCCATTGACTTTCCTTCAAGACTAAAAAGAACCTTCATCAAGAAAACATCCCGTGTTATCATCCTAGGAGAAACCCTATATCATAAGGGAATAGAAGGAACCTTGTTAAGGTGTCTGAACCTTGAGGAAGCCTTGATTGCTATAGTTGAGGTGCTTAACAACATTTGTGGTTCCCATTCAAGTGGTATGACCTTGGCCAAGAAATTTCTAAGAATAGAGTACTATTTTCCTACCATGGAAAATGAGGAACATGATTATGTCAAAAAGTGCTTACAATGTCAACAACATGGGGATCTCATCCATCCTCCAGCTTAAGAGGTCCATCCTATCATCACACCATGGCCCTTCTCACAGTGGGGGCTCGATCTCGTCAACAAAATCACCCCAACCTCATCTAACAACCACAAATTTATCATCACTACCACCAAGTATTTCACGAAGTGGGTGGAGGCCATAGCAATGACTTATATAACTAGAAATCAGCTATCAAAGTTGATCTTGAACTACCTCATATGTCACTACGGTGCCCACAAGCCATTATCTTAGATAATGGGAAACCATTCAAGAATCAGGATATTCACGACCTATGTGATAAATTCAAAATCCAACATTGATTTTCCATGCCATACTATCCCCAAGGCAATGGCCAAGTAGAAGCCACCAATAAAAGTATTATGAAAATCCTCAAGAAAACAGTCAATTACGCAGGTTGTGACTAGCATCTGTAGCTAAATCCCACCCTCTAGGCCTATCAAACCAACATCCGCACACCCACATGTGTCACCCCATTTTCCTTGGTCTACAGATCATAAGCTATATTACCCATCGAGATTGAGCTACTATCTCTAAGAATATCACTGCAAAATCACATCATAGATGACGAGTATTGGGTTTCACGATTGAACGAGTTGGAGCTACTAGATGAGTGGTGTCTAAACACCTTAAACTATATACAAGTTTATCAAAATTGACTCAAGCAGAGTTACAACAAGAAAATCAGAAGCAAGACCTTCTAGGTCAGAGAGCTAGTATTAAAAGAAAATAAGAAGAATGTGCCTAATCTAGATAGTAAGGGCATGTTTGAGCCTAATTGGTTGGGACCATTTTTCATCATAGCAAGCTACAAGTCAGGGGCATATCAGTTGTCAACACCCAAATGGGAACCCCTACAAGAGTCCATAAACAACTCTCATGTCAAAAAATTTTATGCCTAATCTTGTGAGGTATAGAACCAAAAATCCATAAAAATAGAAAAAGTCCTTAAAAAATGGTCACCTTGATGAAAACTTGGCAAACAAGCATCTTGGTGACAACAAAAAAATGAAAAATAAAAAAAATCAGAAAAAGGATCAAAATAGTAAAGAGAAAAATAATCATCCTCAAGTGAAAACCACTTCAGTGGCACTTTGGGAAAGTACCTTGGTGAGAACCTGGAAAACATGCACCATGTTTAAATAAGCACTCTCCATCCATCTGGGTCTCTGCGACTTTCTTTGCATCACTTATCCATCCTTCACATTCCATTCCATCCATTCTATCATTCATCTGCATCTGTATCATAGCTTGGTCTTGTGTTCATGTCATGATCCCTCCTAGAGCTACTCAGCCCATTCCAAAGGTCATTTTTTCCTACCTATATTAGAGTATTCTATCACATCACACTGGGGGCATGTCCTACATTGGATCGGATTCATGTAAATTATTGAGGTCTTAAAATCAAAATATCCAAAAACATCCAAATCATATCAAAATCCAAAATAGGTCAAAAGTCAAAAAATCAAAAGTTGAGTCATTTTTCAAACTATTTCATCTCTGAGCTTTGAACATAAGCAAGGTTGATCTTTGATCATCCCTTGGGACATCTAGTTCAGTCGTTTAGGAGTCCGTCATAATAAACTAACATTTCATCATGTTCATATCTTCATCTATAAATTGATCAAGTCGTCAGTCAAACTACGTGGTCTTTGCATGTATAATGTAGGAAAGGATAATCTATTAATCAGCCCCCAAGGCCCCTAGGATAAGTCTTTAGGTTAGGTCTTGGTCAAAATCTTAGAAAACACCTAAAAATTGGAAAACTTAAAAAAACAAAATAGTTGCAAAATCTCAAAAATACCAAAAATAGCCTCAAAAAATTTCAAAAAGATCAAAAAACATTTAAAAAACCCAAGAAAATCATCCATCCCCATCTCTCTTTTACCCGAAATAAACATCACTCATAATAAGTCAATCGTCACCTTCAACCTTTGGTAAAATAGTTGGAAGCAAGTCTAGTAGTTAAAAGTGAAAACCTAAGCGTCAAAAGTATCAAGGCTAAATCAGTGAGTAAGCAAGTTAGTAAAATTTTTGTATCAAAAGTTTATCATCCAATCAATCCAATCATCATTTGATATTCTCATGTCCTAGGATGCATCCTTCCTACAATGGACATCGACATTAGGCATCACCGTAGTTTAGTCTTTGCTAGTGGTATGAAGAACATTAGCTTTTTTGTTTACTTGATTTTATATTGTTGGATTTATCTTATTATGCTCATTCCAAGGACATCTTGATGATGCATAAATGAAAGATTTAGAGAGATAGGAATAGGGCAATGATCATTATCTTTTTTCTTTTGTGCTTGTTGGATATTCTTGTAATATAACCTTAGTCGTACATGCTTTATTTGGTTGTACGGAGGGTGTTTTGAATATCTTTTTGACCACATAAGAAATCTTTCCTTTCTATGTTTTGGTCTGAGATGTTTGAGATATTTGAACTGCATTCTAAATAAGGTTCTGCATGCCAGGTGTGAACAAGAGAACTCCTATCTGATTGTCAAGTCAAAGTCCATCACACTAGGTACAACATCATCCTGGCTTTTTATACCTTGTTGCATCGTACCACGTGTGTAATCAAACATAAGGTAATTGGCCCTTTGAAAATCCCAACTCTCAGTAAGTGATCAAAATCTGCATCATCATCATCTACAATAAAGCCTTCTCAGATCATGGACTTGTTGGATCCTCTCTATTTCATCTCTTTTCTTCTATCTTCTTTCATGCTAACATGGTACCATGACATTTAATCAAAATCATCATCATCATATATGCATCCATCCTACATCCATAAACCATCAACATTATTGCATACTGTATAACATATCAGATAGGAACATAAATCATATCACATTGCATGAAATTTCCATCATTTGCATAATATAGATTGGTTATTCTAAGCATTTACATTCATACTACATCATCATATATCTCATATAAGCATCTTTTGCATTTATCAAATTATCACATAAATATCATATCATCCATAAAACATATATAAGCATCATCCATTACATCATCATATCATATGCATCATCATGACATCCATTATATCATCATATCATATGCATCATCATTTCATCCATTACATCATCATACCATATGCATGTCATGTCATCCATAAAAGCATGAGAACAATGAAAAGAAAAATATTGCATTACATCATCATCCACTAGGGGCATAATATAGATCTATTAGTCGCATATCATAATCATTGCATCTATACATCATCATATAAAACACATGGAAAGATAGTAAAAAATAAATGCATCTATACATCATATAACATCATCATCATTGTATCACATATAGAAGTAAAATCATCATGCATAAATAAAGACACATAACATCACATCAAACCATCATATATCATATATATCATCAAAATATACACTGTCATGGTACAAAATTGGATCAAAATGTACAAGTATGTAAGGTCAAAAAGTATAAAATGCCCACTGGGCTATCAAAATGAGCCCATAAAAGAATGAAAGAGTATTTTCTTGATCAAAATGGATCTGTCACTAATGGTTTCCCCCATCATCACTGCCCACTCTCTGACGGTGGTCCTTTGTAGGCCTATGTCCTATCCTCTGGGAAAAATCTGGGACCTAGCCTACTCCAGGTACAACCTGGTAATAGTACATCCTGTAATAGCCGACCTCCTGAATGGTCTCCCTATAAGCCCATAGTGGAACTATACTCCTCAAAGAAGGGGCATCCATGCTCTCTAGCTACTTCCTATGACCCATCTCAATATTTTCATGTAGCTCTACAGCCTATCTCTACAAAACTGCTTGATCTTGCTCTAATCTGGCCTAATCTCTCTTGACCATGAGTGTCTGTACCTGGGCCTATAGCAGTAAGATATTCCCATCTCTCACATCTAGCTAGAGGGGTGGCTATATAGGTGGCTGATCATGGTCCCTGTCCTTTGGTAGTGTCTACACCCTCAGCAGTATCTGCACCTTGTCCCTTCCCCTGTCCTTGTCCTAGTCACCATATCTGGGTGGTGTCGGTACTCTATCATCCTTTTCCTGGTTCCTATCATCCCCATCTTGACCATCCTACCTCAAGGGCCCATTTGCATGATCTCTGTCCTATGGAGGTGGTCCATCATCTAGCCCTAGACCCCTACCTCCCCCATCCTCACTACCACCCCCTCGGCCCCCTATCCTTGCTTGCCTGCCCAGCCCCTAGGTTGTTGTCGTGCCATTGCTGCTCCTAGTAGGGTGAATCTGAGTGGAGCCTTGAACTAATCCCTATATGTTTATGTAGTGCTTGCATCAGTTAGTCCCTATGCATAGGCCCATGGTCATGCCACTAGTTGTTTGAAGCTTTGCACAACCTCATCTACAGGAATAGGCCACCCCCAAGATGTCTCCCTCGTGGTACACACAAAGATGCCCATGTAACCATCATCAGGTTTATCCTGTATCTCTCCAAACTATCGAGTAACCTTGTTAGGAAGATGTCACTCAATCATCATGTGCTTGTGGCCCTTCATAAGCTGCTCCTGGCGAGCGAACAAGAGTTTCTAGTCATCATCATACCATCCTCAAAATTCGAGGTAAGGCCTCCATGTAAACTCTTGCATGTCATCAAGAACCCTCCTCCAATGAGGGATCACATGCTCTACAATATGCTCAAAGGAGACTTCACCCTTGTATCACCAGACCACTGGGTCATCTAGCTCCATAGCCACTAGTACAACTCTGACAGGATGGAGTACAAAGATATGCTCCCATGCCTAGATGTGCGGAAAGGTGACACCAACCCTGATATACTTGCAATATAGATAGGAAACCTTGGTGAAAGTCCCTATATAGCGAAGCTAAAAGAACTAGGCCCCAAGAAAAGCATATCCTAAATTAGACCATCCTCTCCCAGGCTAGCCCCCACCTAACACTAAACTATTAGCCCCACCGATCTAGTGCTATGAGCCCATAGATGATAGCAGCTATAACCAATCTAAAAGGCGGAACTGTGAGCCTATACTACTCTAGCTCTATCTGCCCCTTTGCAAACACAATCTCATCAAGGTGCATAACCTCATAAAAAGCATCTCATCTAGCCTCCACATCATAGGTCACATGCTCTCTATGGATGGGTAGTTGGAGAATTCACCACACATCCTCCAATGTGATGGTCGCCTCACCAGTGAGAAGGTGAAATGACGATGGCTTGTTGTGCCACCTCTCATCCAACACAATCATCTGCCTAGGTGAGTGTAGACTAGAGGCATGCATGTAATGTACCATAACCCTAGGGCTCCCAAGTGCTCCTGTAGTCTCTCATGCATGCCCTCTAGAATATGGAACAAAATGATGATCTTGTGCTCTCAAGAATGTAGTATCTCGAGCTCCTCCTGCATCAGCAGGGTCATAGGGTGAAGTTTCATGAAAATAAATCCTATTCCCGATTGAGCAATTCACCTTTGAAACAACATATGCATCATTGTTTGCAAAGGAAACATAGTTTGAAAGTTTCAAACTATGCCACTAGAGGAGTTTGAACTCTCAAACTTCGCCGCAGTGGTGTAGTTTGCCCATGACCCTTTATGTAAATTCCTAACTGGACCGCTGCGGTGCCCTATGCATACATGACACTGTTTGACCTAAAACCCTAGTTTGCTAAGTCTTCCACCATGGCACTACATGAATATGCAGTACACTTTGGGGTTGTGTGGCATTGAAACTAACTTTGAAGTGACACGATATTGCACTGCTAACCCTAAACTAGATTCTTGGCACTAATAAATGCACTTAAACACAAAAAATAAGATGAGGTGAGGATCACTCAATAGAGGTCCTATGCCTGGCTATCGACACTTGTACTCAATCAGAAATGTGTCATGGAAGCATGTGTTGCGATATCTCAATTAGTGCTCAAAGCTCAAAATTCAGGATCTCTATAGGCTATGTGTGCAAATGAATTGGAAGTGGCCCTTGAGGCCTATATAAAGCCTAAAATTTAGGGTTTTCTAACCCCATTTAGCCATCTAGCTAGAGTTTTGGACCCTTGAGCTTGATTTTGTCCGTTTGAGGCCCATTTCGCATCGTTTTATTGCATTTAGACATGTTTTTGGCCTCTTGGAGCCTTTTTGGAACTGTTGGGCACCTTGTCCTCTTTTTTTTGTAAGATCACCCAAAAAGGTGAAATTTTCATCTAATCTCTTGAGGGTGCAATATAGTAGCATGTTTCATCTGTTGGGGTAGCATTGGCACATTTTTGAAGTCAATTTTTTTTTGGCTTTTGATCGAGACATGTTTATTCTTTGAATCAATGAAACAAGTGCATTGCTTCAAATAGGGTCAAAATGTAAACACGTAAAATGTACTAATTGACATTACACACATGATCCTGATTTAATGCTACTTCATCCTGAATCATCCCTCTATCTAACCATTTAATCAAATAATCTTTATTTGATTAAATTCATGAAATTCCTCTCTTAATTAAATAAATTGAATTTATCTAGTTAAGTCATTATTCCTTGATTATTTAAATAAATCATTTTATTTGATTAATTCCCTTTAAATAAACATCTAAAGTTCTATTAAATTAAATAAATCAAAAATTTATCTAATTTAATCTAACATCATCCCCCTTTGGTTAAATAAATCAAAATATTTATTTAACTATGTATAAATTATTTTCCTCTCCTTTTGATTTATTTTATTCCATAAATCTAAGTCAAATTGGTCAAATCACCTAATCTCCTCTTAAATTAATAAAATATTGGTTAATATAATCTTAAATCATATCACATCATCTAGCTTTTCCCACTTGCACAAATAAATCAATTTAATTGATTAATAAATTCTCTATTTTCTCTCAACATGGCATCTTTGAGGGATATTCTTCCAAATTTGAAATCTCTTTCCAAAGAGATGTGTCATTCCAACAAGGCATTGATTTCATTTTACAAGTCCCTTTGCATTGAACCAAGTGGACATAACTCCATTTTCCTTTCCCTCCAACATGTCATTTCACTATTTTCAAATTCCACTTAATTGCATTAATTGCACATTGGGCAAAATGTGCTCCACCTTTTTCCACTCACATGTTGACAGGTGGCTTCTTCCTATTGGATGGGTTGTTATCCCACATTCATCCATTTTGATGATCTTCTCTCTTCAATTTATTCTATAAATAGAGAGGTTATCCTTAATTTTGATCATCCACAATTTGAGCAACCTTATTATACTCAATTTCATCTTCAAGCATTAGCATTTTCATCCATTTCATCACATCATAGCTAGGTTATTGCAGGTTTTTATCATGGAGTTCATTTGAAGCTATCACCAAGTGGATCACACCTTCATCAAATCATCAAAGCTTGCATAGGAGTTGGGAAAGGGCCAATTTCCACATATAATTGGTACCAATTTCCCCGTGGGATCAAGAGTTTGCACTCTTAATGAGGATTTCTTTTCTTTTATTTTGTGTTCTTCATCTTCATTTCCTATTTTGAGCATTGTTCATGGATTTCATGGGGAATCTTAATCTTGGATTGCATTTGAATCTAACTATGTGTTTGTTTGTTGTGTTTGTGCAAGTCTAGGATTGGGGTTCACAATATGAAACTCCTAAAAGAGCAAAATCAGTAAGACTCTAGAATGTCCTACCCAAAAGCAACTTAGTTCTAAAGGATTGAAGTGATTAAATCAATGAGACCTATTATTTGTCTTGCCGACCAGAGCCATTGGTGTAACCTAAACTGTCAACATGAGATTCCTAACTCTTGGCGATGGTTGAAGTCTAGCCAAAGAGTTCTATTGGGGAGACTCTTGCCGATGGTTGTTGTCAGGGAAACTCTTACCAATGGTCATCGTCAGTGTGACTTGAATTGTCAGTGTGAGATTCCTAACTCTCAGTAGTAATAGAAGTCTAGCCGAAGAGGTCTGTCGAGGAGACTCTTACTGATGACCTACATTGGGGTGACATTGGTCTTTGCTAATACTTTCTATTTTGACACTGATAGTGTTGACCTTACCAATGGATCTACTCTTGTTGAATGTCGATGTGACTCCTGCCGATGAGATGAACAAAGAGAATTCCCTTTAGTATGACATGAATTGTGCAATGTGTGATTGTCAAATGGGTAGTTTGGCATCGATGAGACACAGTCTAGTGTCTCATCAATATGCGACACAGTCTACTCTTGTTGAATGTCGATGTGACTCCTGCCAATGAGATGAACAAAGAGAATTCCCTTTAGTATGACATGAATTGTGCAATGTGCGATTGTCAAATGGGTAGTTTGGCATCGATGAGACACAGTCTAGTGTCTCATCAATATGCAATGCAGTTGAGGCATTTTTGACCAAATGACTATCCTATGTGGTTTGTTTTGAACCACTAAGAGAAGCAGAATGTAAACCATTTGCAATTGGATTGTTGTGACTATTCACTTGTGGGAGATCAATAGACCATTTATGAACTATGAACAAAATGGAACTCTCTATAATGGTTGAAGGTTGAATAGTTCGAAGAATGGTAGATTTGTTCATTTTGGAACAAGGATTGATCAATTTGCAAATTTCATTGTATGCTTTTGGAGAGAATTCTAATAGTGATGTTTTATTGTGCAAGGTTGATTAGGGAAATGTTGTTGAAAAATTGACATCTGTAAGTGAAGTTTGATCTCTATTTGTAATTTTGTTTACTGTAATATAAAGAGGCTTTACTTGGTGTGGTGGATTTTTCTCGTGTAAGGGTTTTCCCACGTAAACCTAGTGTTCAATTGTGTATGTGTTTATTTTTCTATTTTTCTATTCTTTTTGTGTGCATCTTAATGAACTATAATTGGAAAATTTAAAGATGTATCTATATTCTTCTCTGAGTTTTGACATTAGGAGAGTTTTTTTTGCACCTTAAGCTTTCCTTACAAGTGGTATTAGAGCCTAGCCAGTTGTGCTATCCTTGTGGGTAGGTTGGATTTTTTGTCTCAATTCTGTTTAGTGGGAATCTTGTAGAGTTTGGTAATTTAAATTATAGATTATGATGGAAATGCCAAATACATCAAGAAATATTGAAATTGAGAAATTCAATGGCAGCAATTTTGAGTTGTGGAAACTCAAAATGGAAGATTTGTTGGTTGATCGTAATCTTTGGGTTGCTATGTTTGGAATGAAACCTTTAGGAATGAAGCGAGAAGAATGAGAATTGGTAGATCAAAAATCAAAGGGGATGATAGGGCTCTGTTTGGAAGACTCTATTCTTCTAAATGTTCATGAAGAGATGATTGCATCTTCTTTATGGAAAAGACTGGGAGACATTTATTAAGGCAAGTCCTTGGTGAATAAGCTATTCTTAAGGAAGAAGTTGCACTCTTTGAAAATGTAGGAATGAGCATATATTGCTTGTCATTTGAATGCCTTCAACATGTTGATTGCTCAGTTAGCATCTATGGGTGTGAATATTGATGAAGAAGATCATTGTATGCTATTGTTATGTTCTTTGCTAGATTCTTGGGATCACTTGGTGATGGCTATTGGGAGTACAACATCCAATTTTAAGATGGAAGACATTGTTTCTTCTTTGCTATCAAAAGATATGAGGAAATATTCTGAGATGGAGAAGGAGGCTCTTGTTGTTTGAGGCAGATTGAAAGAAAATGGAAAGAAGGACAAGAAATCCAAATTGAAATTAGAAGGGAGATCAAATTCTCCTAGAAAGAAGTCCAAGGTGAAGTGTTGGAATTGTGGGCAGCCTGGTCATGTCCAAAAGGATTGCAAAGAGGAGAAAAAGAAGAATAAATATTCTAAGAATTATTCTTCTCAGAGCGAAGTGGATTCCTTCATTGCAACCTTGGAAATTCAGGCATAAAATGATGTCTAGTTGATTGATTCTAGAGCATCTTTCCACATGACATCTCATATAGAATGGTTCACAAAATATGAAAAATATGATGGTACAAAGGTATATTTGGAAAGAAATTCATCTTTGGAAATAGTTAGCTGTGGAAGAGTCAAAATTTAGTTCCCTGATGGAAGAGTGAAGGGAATCAATGATGTAATGCATATACAAGGTCTGAATTGAAATTTACTTTTTTTTAGTAGGATGAATGATGTTGGTGTATAAGTTTCTTTCTCTAATGGTGTTTGTAAGGTGACAAGAGGTTCTGTGTTGTTGGAAAAGGGTGCTATAATGGGTACTCTATATAATTTGGATGTCAATGCAGTTCAATGCAATAGTGCTTTTGAAAAACCATGTAAATTTGAACATGTAGGGAAAGAGGCAATGGGAGTTAATTCTCTAGAGATGAAGCTTCTAGCTGAGAAAAAAATGTTGTGGCATCATAGGCTTTGTGACATTGGAGAAAGAGATTTAAAAACCTTGAAAAATAAAAACCTGGTTGAAGGGCTTGATGAGTGTAACCTTGAATTTGAATTATGTGAACATTTTATATATGGCAAACAACACCGTGTTTCATTTTATTCCAGTCCTCATAAATCTTCTGGTATACTTGATTAAATTCATTATGATGTGTGTGGTCTAGTGACCGTTCCTTCATTATTGAAATCTAAATATTAAATTTATTTTATTGATGACTATTCAAGAAGGGCATTTGTGTATTTTTTAAAAGGTAAATTAGAAGTGTTCAATCAGTTTAAGGAATTTAAAAACCTTGTGGAAAATCAGATTGGAAGAAAAATAAAGTGTTTAAGGACTAAAAATGGCAGTGAGTTTTTTACTAATGAGTTCAAAAGGTACTGTAAAGATAATGGAATTAAAAGACATAAAACTACACCCTACATTCTGCAACAAAATGAAGTTGTTGAAAGGTTCAACAGGATGATGATGGAAAGGGCAAGAAGTATGTTGTGCAATGTTGGCTTGGAAGAAAAATTCTTGGCTAAGGAAATTGCAATAGCATGCTATTTAATAAATCATTCCCCTAACTCTACTCTTGTTGATAAAACACCTTTGGAAGCATGGTTTGGAAAGAAGCCCTCTCTAAGACATATTCGAGTCTTTGGCTATGAGGCATATGCATATGTGCCAAATGAAAAAAGATTTAAATTGGAAAACAAGGTTGTTAAATGTATTTTTATTGGATATAGTGCTGAAATAAAAGGATACAAGATTTGGAATCCTAAGACTAAGAATGTTTTATACAAAAAAAGTGTTATTTTTTGTGAGCTGAAGCCTTCTACTTTGGATCTACAATAAGAGACAAAGTCAAAAAAAAAAGAATATAGTTGAAATTCCTCCCACACTAGATAAAGAGGAATTAAAAATTCAAAATGTACCTAAATCTGAGAAGAGGTCGAGAAGATCTAAGAGTTCTGAAGAAGAGCCACAACCTCTGCTTCAGCCCGTGAGGAGGTCTACACATGAGAGGAAGCAACCTGATAGGTATGAGTTCTCTATGTTAGATTCTACTTGTGCCTATGCTTTAATTACTAGCACTAATGAGCCTAGGACTGTTAAAGAGGAAATTAGAATGCTTGATTTAAAATCTTAGTTGGAAGCCATGAATAAAGAAATGGCATCATTAGAAAAGAATGAAACTTGGAGTTTGGTTCCCTTTCCTGAAGGCAGAAAAGTTGTTGGTTGCAAATGGGTATTTAAAAAGAAAATAGGTCTGGATGTTAGTGTTGAAAAGTATAAGGTGAGGTTGGTTGTAAAGGGTTATTCCTAGGTAGAGGGAATTGATTATGGAGAAATTTTTTCTCATGTAGCTAAACTGGAATCTATCAAATTTATTTTGTCACTTGCAACAACGTATGACTTAGAGATTGAATATCAATGTGAAGAAAACATTTATTCATGGTGATCTTGAAGAAGAAATTTATATGTCCTAGCCTGAGCACTTTGTGGAGCTAGGTATATTCTGGGGATGGAAATAACTAGGGATAGGAAAAGCATAAAGCTTTGGCTTAGCTAGAGCTAGTATATTAACATTGTTCTGGAGAGATCTTTTATGATGAATTGCAAGTAGCTAGTTGTTCTAATTTTGCAGGGAACAAAACTATCTGTTGAAGATTGTCCAAAATCTCCTACTGAGATGGAGGAAATGACTAGAGTGCCTTATGCTAGTGTAGTTGGCACTTTAATGTATGCGATGGTCTATACAAGACCAGATATTGCCCAAGCATGTGGAGTACTAAGTAGATTTATGCCAAATCCTGGAAGGCAACATTGGGATGCTATGAAAAGAGTTTTTAAATATTTGAAAGGTACATGTTAGTACACTTTGTGTTATCATGGTAACTCATCTAATTCATAGAGATCTATTAGAATTCAAGGCTATGTGGATTCTAATTGGGAAGGGGACATTGACAACAGAAGATCCACTAGTGGATATATTTTCATGATGAATGGTGGTGAAGATAGTTGGATGAGCAAGCGACATGATATGGTCACTTTGTCCACTACAGAGATAGAATACATGGAAGCAACACATGCCTCTAAAGAAGTAATCTGGTTAAAACATTTGTGTTTTGACATTGGGTTCAGTGCAGGGCAATTTACAATTTACTGTGATAGTCAGAGTGCTATTTGTTTGGCAAAAAAAATCTACTTTTCATGCCAAGATGAAACATATTGATGTGCAGTATCATTTTGTACGAGATATGGTGGAGGATTGAAAGTTCTATTTAGAAAAAGTGGATATTTTGGAAAATGATGCAGATACATTGGAGAAACTAGTGAGCATAGACAAGTACAAGAGATGTGCTAGTTCGATGGGCCTTGGTGCCCATGAATCTCAGTAGTTTTGTTGTGCTCTAGAGGTGTCAGTAAGATCTTCATCAGGTGGGAGATTTCTAGAAAATGTGCCTCAAACTTACTAACATGAAACTCCTAAAAAATAAAAATCAGTGAGACTCTTGGAATGTCTTGCTAACAAGCAACTTAGTTCTAAAGGCTTGAAGTGATTAGATCGGTGAGACCTATGATCTATCTTGCTGACTGGAGCCATTGGTGTAACCTAAACTATCGACATGAGATTCCTCAATCTTGGAAATGGTTGATGTTTGGCCGAAGAGTTCCATTGGGGAGATTCTTACTGATGGTCATCATCGGGGAGACTCTTACTGATGGTAACTATCGGTGTGACCTGAACTGTCAACGTGAGATGCCTAACTCTTAGCGATAGTAAAAGTTTGGTTGAAGAGATATGTTGGGGATAATCTTACCAATGAATGAAATCAAGGTGACATTGGTCTTTGGTGAGACTTTATGATTTGACACCGATAGTGTTGATCTTACTGATGGATTTGTTCATGTTCAACATTGGTGTGACTCATGCCAATGAGATGAACAAAGAGAATTCCCATAAGTATGACATGAACTATGTAGTGTGCAATTGTCAAATGGGTAGTTTGGCATCAATGAGACATAGTCTGGTGTCTCACCGATATGTGATGTAGTTGGGGAATTTTTGACTAAACGACTGTCCTACATGGTTTGTTTTGAACCAATGAGACAAGCAGAATGTAAACTATTTGTAGTTGGACTATTGTGACCATTCAGTTGTGGGAGATTAATAGATCTTTTATGAACTATGAACAAAATGGAACTCTCTGTAATGGTTGAAGGTTGAACAGTTTGAAGAATGGTAGAGTTTTTCATTTTGGAACAAGTATTGATCGGTGTGTGAATTTCATTGTATTCTTTTGGAGAGCATTGTAACAATCATGTTCTACTATGCAAGGTTGATCAAGGAAATGTTGCTGCTAAAAAATTGACATCTAGAAGTGAAGTCTGATCTTTATATGTAATTTTGTTTAATGTAATATAAAGAGGCTTTACTTGGTGTGATGGGTTTTTCTCCTATAAGGGTTTTCCCATGTAAATCTAGTGTTCAATTGTGTATGTGTTTATTTCTCTTTTTTTCTATTCTTTTCATGTGCATCTTAATAAACTATAATTGAAATTTAAAGACATATTTTCCTTCTTCTCTAAGTTTTGACATTAGGAGAGTTTTTTTTGCACCTTAAGCTTTCCTTATAGAATCTCATTCATCCATCCATTTGGAGACATTTCCCCTAAAAGTAGTGATTTTTTCCTCAGTTTGGCTCTCAATCATGTAGACTTAGCTTATTCATGCACTCATACTACCAAGCTTTGGAGCCACCATTGTTGCAATAGTTTTGAGCCATCATCTTGCACTCAATCAACTACCCACATACACCATTGCATTCCTCATCAACCAAGGGTCAACCAACTGAACAATCTAAACTAGGTAAATTACTCTTTTTATCTTTATTTTGTTCAAACTCAACTAGGCTTATCTTGAGGTGTTGTTAGTGTATTTATTGTTTGAATTCCTATTTATTCTTGCATTTTTGGACTATAAATTCACTTGCACACTTTTTTTGGCACACCAGATGGGACCCATGTCATGGGTCTCTTTCACTATTTTTTGTTGTTTCAAATTTTGTAGGTTTAGATTTTAGATACAGAGGAGAATCCACCCCAATAAGATAATTTACCTAATGTAGGGGTGGACCTATAGTAACACATGAAAATGCACATACAATTTTCCTTCAGAGGGGTGAACTTGCAACCACTAATCTAGACCAACACCTTTAGAGGTGAATACACTTTGACAAATTGAATGATTAAACTTACTGACTGAAGTAGTGATCCAACTTCTACCATAGAGGTGAATATGATACTGCCTCTCCCTCAGATAGTCAAAAATGTACATACCCCTTCACTAAAAAATGTGATCCTATACATCGTGGAAAGGAAAATTTTCTCTACATAGGAGAGAGTTTGAGGTAATCCAAAAATATAAATTTTTTGATTTATGCTCCCATTTGATTTCATATTTGGGTAATAATCAGCCAACTTGTTGGTCTGTGCTTGTAAGGTTTTACTAACATTTGTGTAGCTTATCATACACCTAATATTGGAGGACAAAATTTCTAACTTTTGTGTTACAATACAAGCAGTCAAAGGCTGCTAGTTAGATTTGTGTGTTGTTTTTCATACTAGTGTTGTGCATGTTTTGCACACACCTTGCCGAAGGTAGGGATGCCCCATTATTTTCTGCTTTTTCCTTCCTCCTATGTGTTAGCATTTTCCTTGGTTTTTGAACCACTATTTTGAAGTTGGGCTAACGTTGTTCCCCAAAAATTTCCAAAATCTATCATTCCCAAGTCATTTTCCTTGAGTTTAGGAAAATTTGGGCCTTTTGCTGTGTATTGCCACACTTTGTTTGTCGTCATGCCCATTTACCTTTGTGGCCCCATAGATGCGGGTCTCCTTAGGTAGACCGCTACTCATACTTCCCCACTACATAATGGATAAATATTCATGTCCACCCACGGGGTGAGTTCCGAGCTTGCCTTCACCATCCTATGCCTCAGTCAATCCACGTGTCAAATTTTGCACTCACCTGTATTGTGCCATCCCCTTACTATAGGCACATCTACCTTCATGGGTTTCTCCTTGCTAATATCTGTCTCTACTTTTCTAACCTTCAATAAGCTTCCTACACTTTGACACCTACATTCACATTCTTAGTGAATTGTGTAAGCCTACTGCATCCTCATAATCAATGTCTTTCAACTTTGGGGTGCTCACTAATTCAGTCATGGCCAGAGGGTCTTTAAAGAAATCTATCCAACCATGTAGCAAGAACAATACAAGGGGAAATAACTCAAGGTAAAAAAAAGCATAAAAGAAACAATCCTTATTAACTCAAAGAATTCTCATGTACATATTCACTAGCAACATGCTAACTTTATAGATTCGACACAAAGGGCTGATTACACAACATAAAAAAAAAACCTATCCTAGAACTATATCTACTCATAAAATCCTCATAGCAGCCTCTAGGATCTACCCAACACTCTCCTACCCCCCAAATGGATTAATACATCAATTTTTATATCAATTGGAGATTAGGAATGATCCACATCGGCCATGGGTAGAGAAATTCAAACAAATAAAATATAATGTGTAGAAAATAACCATGTTGGCCACATCATTGATGATTTACAAATTTAAATGCAATTTTGTAGTATGGACCCAATGGAAAGATTGGACACAAGCCCAAGAACATTGGAAAATACACTGATAAGATCCATGAACAATAGAAATGATCCACCATGAACCACAATCACTAATGAAGAACATGAAATGTGTAGAACATAGGGTGGATTACTCCAAGGATTTATGGCCAGTGAATACATAGAATGAGGTGCGGACCCAAAGAGAGATCAATCATTAACCAAGGAACGTAGAATGAAGCAAAAGAGATATCCACAAACAATGGAAATGATCTTCAGGACCGAAAACATGAAAATGCATGCAAGTAAGGAAATAACAAGAACAAATTAAATTTTTTTGGTGATGCAAGATTTCCATGACCCAAGGATGCTCCTACATCACTCATAATATTGAATTAGGCATGTTTGTGATCATAAAACAATCATCTATTACCTGTAGGAACTCCCTTATGGGCCTCCCCTCTCTAAATGATGTTTCCCTAATGGCATTGCCACTGCATCTATCCATGTTTGTTCTCCCATGTGGTGTTCTCATCGTGAATTCCTACATGCCTTCCCTCACATCGTTACAAACTTTGTTTTTGTGGAGACCATTGTCTATGGCACCGTTTCTCATGGAAAAACTATCTGATGACCCCACATCACATTCCCACATAGTAGAATCACATGGAATTCCCACACAATTCTTCTACTTCATGATTTGATGTGCATCTCTCATGTAGGTCTTCATTGGTTGAGCCCCAGTTGAAGTTTCTCCCAACTTGCCTATGCTAATCGAAGCCTCTGAAGATAATTGATGCGATGGAGTTTCTTGCTTTTCCAACATGGCAAAAAAATTTGCTATTCCTTGCTATAGTTTTTAGTTTTAAAGTAGTCTTTCTTCCAAACTTTGTTTTATTCCTACTTTCTTCGAATAAAGCATGTGTTGCATGCTTAGCTTAGGAAAGTTGATTTAGCTTTCTTTGTAATAAGGGAAAACTTGGCAGTTTTTTGTTTATAAAAGCTTTCCTTTGTGGGCAGCGTACTATTTTTTGAAGCTGCATCTTATCTCTTTATATTACCCTATTTTTTGTATTCTTTTTTAACAAGCTGCAATAACAAAGAACTCTGTTTTCAAAATAGAGCAGAGTATTATATGTCTCATAATTTATTGAATGAATTTCTTCCATGACTATTGAGAGGTTTTGAGTAGTGTTGCGTATAATCTTTTTTATAACTATATTTTTCCTTTTTCTTTCTACTGTTCAATTCATTGTATCAGCTGGTTTTAGAGGAGAGGCTTGTCTGTTTTCAAATCTACAATTGGTATCAGAGCAGGTTTTTTGTTTTGGGTTTAAGATCTAGTTGTTTGAATTTTGCCAAAGATTATCATGTCGAATTCTAACAACTTGCCCATTCGAAAATTTGATGGAAATGAGTATGATTATTGGTCTATAAAAATGATGAATTTTTCAATAGGAAAAGACTTGTGGGAGATTGTTGAATTAGGTTACCAGGAGCCAGCTGATTGGAATTCCCTCCCAGTCAATGAAAGAATAGCCAGGAAGGAGGCTAAGAAGAAGAATTTTCAAGCATTGTTTCATATTCAAATAGCTCTAGACAAGAGTCTATTTCCAAGAATTGCAGGTGCAAAGACAGCTGAGGATGCTTGGAAGACTCTAAAAGAAGCTTACCAAGGTAGTGATCAAGTCCAAGTTGTTAAGTTATAGACATTGAAGAGAGAATTTGAGAATTTAAAGATGCAAGAAGTAGAAAGTGTGAGTGAGTATTGTGTCAGAGTAAAAGATGTGGTCAATAAGATGGCTACACTTGGAGAAATTGTGAACATAGAGGTTCTGATAAAAAAGATTTTGAGATCTCTCACTCCAAGATGGAATCACGCCACCATAATAATGGAAGAAAGCAAGGATTTGACAACCCTTCAATTCGATCACCTCATTGGACCTTTGATCTCACATGAAGAAAGATTAAAAGATTATTTTGGAGAAAGTGTTGACAAAGCCTTTTCCTCCAAAGTACAAATCACAAGGAATGAAGATGGCAGTAGTAGTAGCAAAAGCAATCAAAGCCAAAGTAAAGGTACAAATCAGTATAATTCAAGAGGTAGAGGTAGAGGTGGTTCAAGAGGCAGAGGTAGAGGAAGATTTGATAAAAGGAATGTTCAATGTTACCATTGTAATAGGTATGGACATTTTGAAAGAGAATGTAGATTAAAAGAAGGTAAAAATGTTAATTATGCTCAAGAAAGTTATGAAAATCCTCGAGATAATTTATTCTTATCTTATTCTAAAAATCAAAATACTAGTAAAGATGTTTGGTACCTATATTTTGGATGCTCTAACCATATGTCAGGAAATGGGAAGTTATTTTCAACAAAGGATGAAAGTTTTAAGTCAAAGATTCAGCTTGGTGATGATAAATCATTGGTGGTTGCTACAAAAGGTGCTATGGAGGTCCACAAAAAAGAAGGTATGAAGAGTGTTAAAGATATTTATTACACTCCTGAGTTAAAACATAATTTGTTAAGTGTTGGACAATTGTGTGCAAAGAACTATAGATTTTTCTTTGAAAATAAGAAATGTACAATTTTTGATAAGAGTCAGGGAAATATAGTAGTCACAGTTGTTTTTAAAAGCTTTCCTTTGTGGGCAGCATACTATTTTCTAAAGCTACATCTTATCTCTTTATATTACCCTATTTTTTGTATTCTTTTTTAACAAGCTGCAATAACAGAGAACTCTTTTTTCAAAACAGAGCAGAGTATTATATGTCTCATAATTTATTGAATGAATTTCTTCCATGACTATTGAGAGGTTTTGAGTAGTGTTGCATATGATCTATTTTATAACTATATTTTTCCTTTTTCTTTCTACTATTCAATTCATTGTATCAGCTGGTTTTAGAGGAGAGGCTTGTCTGTTTTCAAATCTACAACCTCCATGAATTGAACTATGCATGATGTTAAACCTGACCCATTAAGAAGGAGATTTGGTTTAATCAATGAAATTTGTGAGTGAGGATGATTAATGAGTAGGAATCTCAATACTTTTGATCAATAAAAATGAAATGATAATCAAAATTGCACATTGCATATAATCTCCCAAAGCATCATTGATATCATTGAGGGTGCATTGTTTTGGGGTGGTTTTGAGTTAGTGACCTTCCATCTAAGTGACTTCCATGGAGCTTGCACTAATGGAATTTGAATCATTGTGGGTGGACCATCATTGAGTGTGTACTATAAAGAAATTGAAGATGTTTTGTGGTGAATTTGTTTTTGTTTTACGATTGATGAACAATGGTTTTCCTGGGCGCCCCTTTTGATTTAAGATTACGTGTTTAATCATGTCCAAGGGATCATGTTGGAAATTTAAGATGTCTAAAGCCAAATGTAGTGTTCCAAGGATTATTAAATCTACTTCCCAAATAGCACCATCAATTGAAGTGAACAATTATGCACACACTCAATATTACAAAAATCTGGATGCAGACTTTTATTCTTGAGCTATCATTTTTTGGGGGCACTTTCGTTAGCTTTCTGCATTGAACTTTTCACATTAAATTGTTGTAGGATTCTCCATGGCAAAAGCTATCCATCATCTAGTCATCCCAAAATGAGACTTATACACAACAAACCTACAACAATCACCCACATATTAATCACCACTGCAAACTTTCCCATTGCAAAAATTGTCATCATTTTATTACGGAAACCTTGACATAGCTTCCTCACTTAGGCTCCCCGCGTTGCATGACCTAAAACCCAGGCATCTTCGTAGTTCATGATCGGACAATGTTAGAATAGTGACATTGTGGACTAAGATGCTCCAAACTAATTGAAGTCATGAACAGTGAAAAAGTGAGATGGCTATTAGTCACCCGTTCTCATACTTTCTTCATCTCCTCTTCAACTTCTTTCACGACTATCTCTATCTTTTGATGAGAATAACATTACATGAGGCCGATGGGTATCTCTACACCAAGAATATGTCACCTCAATGGATTCATTGAGGGAGCATCACTACTCAAATGGAAAGCATCCCAAGACTAAGGCATAGATTTCACCCTAATCAACATGCTCGTCAAAAGGGAAGGGGAATTCATGGATATATTTTTTGTTTTAACACAAGCTGGTGACAAATTTATAACCTATCAAGGAAATCTCTGTACTAAGGAAACTATCATGTATTGTTGGGAAATGTAATTTCTCCCTCAAATGAGATGTAAAATATTAATTAAATTAGAAATTTCTATAGGTTCTAGCTGGACTAGAGATTAGGAATAAAGTTTGGTAAATTCTAGAAGTTATTTTTATGTTGGTTAGGGTTAGATAAATTATAGAAGTTTAGGGTTAGGTAAATTATAGAAACTTATTTTATGTCGACCAAGGTAAAATAATATGTCAGCCTATATTCTAGATTATTCTAAATGTATCTAAATTTCTCTATATAAGAGGCAGATGTAAACCATTTTTGTGCAAGCAATAAAATACAAATATTTTGAGCAGCAACTCGTATTTTATTTGTGTGTTTATTCATGAATTGCTGAGTTCATATTTGCTTGTTTGTTTTGATCTGTATCCATCCACCCCTATCAGATTGGTATCAGAGCCTATGGTAGAAGACCCTGGAGAGCAGATGGTTGTAAGAGAGATTGCAAGCCGCAGCTGGAGCTGAGATCTACCACCATCAAAGATCAGAAGCTGATTTGCAGTGTTTTTGTTTGAAATGAAAGAGGTATGCTTGCTATTGCAAAGAAAGCCATCAAAGTGGAGAATACAGTGCTGCTAAAGATTGGTACGAGCATTGGCTTGAGAATTTATGAATTTTTTTTTTTTTTTTTATAGAAATGATTGTCATAGTAAAACTATGCTGCCCTAGTTAGGGTTTGGTACCCTTTTGTTGAAATTTTCAGTTTGCAGAAGTTATATTCAAAGAAAAAAATTGTGAGATAACATGTGTCAAAAATTTGTTGAAAGTGATGATTTTTGAAGTTTGAAGAAAGATTGCAACAAGGGTTTCAAAAGGTTACAGCGAATTGAAGGAAATTGTGGAAGAGTGAAGGTAGGAAAAGATTGCAAAAGTAAGGTAAGATTATTTATTTGTTTCAATGGGAAAAATTGGAAAAAGAGTTAAAAAAGAGAATGAAAATTTAGTGGTTGAAAACAATTTCTTGGAAGAAGAATTAACAAGGTTTAAAGAACAATTGGATATTGTTAAAAAGAATAATAGACTCTATTTTGAAATTAATAAAGAGATGCAGAGAGAAAAGTGTAAACTTTTAGATGAAAACTATAATCTTGAAAGGGAATTGGAGGAAGTTAAAGATAAAAGTGATAAGTTAGAGGAAAAGTTAAAATTATTTGATGAGAGGAATGAAGAGTTAGAGGAAATGTTAAAATTGTTTGAGGAGATAAAAAAAAAGAATGAAGAACTAGAACAAAGAGTGAAATTGGTTGATGACTTAGAAGAGAAATTAAAGAAATTAGAAGAAGCAAATAGTTTGCAGATGAAGGAAATTACAAAATTGAATGAATGTTTGAAGTCAAAATCCATATGTGATGTTTCTTGTGGTACAGAGGATTTGAATTTGTGCATTGATAAATGTGTTTTTGCTGAAGAAATTTGTGATAAAAATTGTCAAAAAGATAATGTTGTTAGATGTATTGGCAATGAAAAAAATCTTGGTTTAAAGATCATGGAAAGAATGGGATACAAAGGTAAATGTTTAGAAAGGCATGATCAAGGGATGAGAGAGCCAATTAAGCCAATAATGAGGCCAAAGCATGAAGGCCTTGGATATGTGACAGGTAAAGGAAATAATACAGGTGTAACCAAATTTATTAAAGAAATAGAATGTGTGCAATGTTGTCATTGTAAAAAGAAAGGACATACGAAGGATAGATGTTGGGATTTACATCCTTACAGTATTTGTGGTTTGAAGAGTCATTCTGAAAAGACATGTTGGAACAAAGAGTGCAAGAAGGATTCTATTGTAGGTTGTATGAAAATGGATTGTGGATGGGTTTACGGATCGAGTTGGTAGAAAATTACAAGTATGATCAAGAACTTGTTTAAGTATAAAAGTTCGCAAGTGAATGTTGATGGCAATCAAGCAAGGTTTTCAAAAGGCATAATTGATAATAAGTTTGAAGATGATAGCAATCATGGAAAGGCAAGACATCAAAGAAGGTGGAAAGTTATAGATAGTGAGTTTGCAGAGAAGAAGACTTCCAGTTTGAAGTTCTAAAAATTTGAAGTTTGAATGACTGCCGCAACAGTGGGATGAAAGTTGAAAAGAGTTGAGGAAAGAGATCTATAGATTGTAGAGATGGTTTGAAGTTTGAAGACTTGGAAAAAGACAAAGGAATCATCAAGCATGAAGATATCAAGCAAAGAAAAGGATTTACAAAGTCAGCAGTCAAGAGCAAGGAAATTTATGTAGCAGCATTTAAGGTCGAAATTAGGGGGAGTGTTGGGAAATGTAATTTCTCCCTCAAATGAGATGTAAAATATTAATTAAATTAGAAATTTCTACAGGTTCCAGCTGGACTAGAGATTAAGAATAAAGTTTGGTAAATTCTAGAAGTTATTTTTATGTCGGTTAGGGTTAGATAAATTCTAGAAGTTTAGGTTTAGGAAAATTCTAGAAACTTATTTTATGTCGGCCAAGGTAAAATAATATGTCAACCTATATTCTAGATTATTCTAAATGTATCTAAATTCCTCTATATAAGAGGCATATGTAAACCATTTTTGTGCAAGCAATAAAATACAAATATTTTGAGTAGCAACTCATATTTTATTTGTGTGTTTATTCATGAATTGCTGAGATTATATTTGCTTATTAGTGTTGATCTGTATCCATCCACTCCTATCATGTATGGCTTTATATCAACTAGTAAGTTGATTATATATTCACAGTTACCTATCATGATAATCATATGATGATATCCAAACACTCAAGCTTAGCAAGGAGACCAGCTAACATCATGAATATGGAAAGGAGATTCAAGTGCATATAACTTTGCATTTTGTGGTAGGTTGTATTGTGGGGGTCACAAATTTGAATACTAATTAGGGCTTCTACTCTAGCTGGCATCCGCACCCCTTTTCCTACAAATGATGCATACCCTCCCCATCCCCACTTTTTTTTTCCCACACTTCAGCTATTTTCACAAGACATTGTCTCATTATATCTGTACACAATTAATGATTCCAAATTTCTATATGATTATTTCAATGGATTGAAAAATTTTTAGAATCAACATATGGGTTGGCAATAAGAGATGGTGCATCATGATCAATAAAGAAGGCTTCGCATGAGCTTTTGTTGCAATGATAACTGCACATTTGGGTTTTTGATTTACGATTGTAATATCATGTTGATATTTCATTTCATTCCACTAAGTTGTGAGTGCATTAATTTCCTTTTGTAGATAATTGTCTTTTGTGTAATTTACCAGTACAGATTCCACACCCCATCATGCTAGTTTTAGGGCATATTGGCATGATAATCTTACTCTCTATTCCCTGCACAACTCCATCACTTCATATTTCTGTCGAGCTTATGGCATCTTAATATTTTAAAGTGGCATGATGGCTCAGATTATGAGAAATTCACTCAACAAAGGTGAGGATATTGATTCAAGGGGCACCATGTATGTGTTGTTCTTGTAGTGAAAAATGGCTGGGAACATTGCATCCATATAAAACCATTGAATAAGCACTTGTGCCCTAAGGAAATGATCAAAGTATGTACAAAATTGAAGAGCCAACTAAATACACCTCTTCGGTCAGATGAGAGGAGTTTGCTAAAGTGAAGCAATTTTATATTGGCTCAAGCGAGGACTCAGGCACTAACTTTAGTAAGATGATTTGAAGAAGCCATTTCAACTTGCACGGCCCCAATTGTGATTTGATTGTGCTTAGGGCATTCATATTTTGGCTCACAACTATCTTAGCATTCTTCATTCAAGGAAAAATTGTTATTGAATTTATCATGGTGGATGAAGTGAGTGTTACTTTGCATGACATATCTACACATCATCTCTGCAAATGACATTTACACCAAAGTTTTCTGCATTATATTCCTACATTCTGTGGATATTTAACATGGGGAAGCCATTACCTTTTCCACCATTTAAACGAATTCTCTTGGTCACATCTTTGCATTCTTATGAACCTCCCTATATTTTCTGCAATTGAAGTTAGGGTGTCCATAAAACATGGGATGACCTTTAATGTGTACTTAGTATAGTGAAGATTATATTATGGAAATGAAGGAATTTTATGAGATTGGAGCCACTAAATGCATGGGACCATCTTAAGAGTATTGCTTCCGCTGAATTTATCCTTCATCCCTAGATGTAGGAGTTTACAAGATGTGTCTTAGTAAAACATTCAAATATCATTTATTGAATGCCTATGTGATAGAACCATTGCAAACTATGATTCTGACAAATAATATTGAATGGGTATCTATCATGGCATAAGATTTATCGTGCACTGGTTGAGTCCACAAACTTCTAAGGAGTAAGGAACTAAAGTTTAGGTGTCAATAAATCCAAGATCTTTTGCAAATCGATCAACAAGGTGAAATGTTTGATTGGTTTATGTTATTGAGAACCAATTCCAATGGATGTGCTTGAGTCGCCTTGAAGTTGTTGAGCTTGTTTTTGATTGTGTATGAAACTTTTGGTTGTCAAGGCTATATTTGTGGAAGTTGTGGGCATGAACATCGTTTAGTGAAATTTTAATACCAGCTTCTCATGTACCACTTTTGCGTTTCTTTCCCACCCAAGATCGGTTCACATGATATCAAGTTCTCATGCAAGTAAAGGCAACTTCTTTTATGATTCAAGGTGGTCGATTCATCAATTCATGAGATTTTATTAGAGATACAAGTGTCGATGAGATACTACTTCAAAATTATAGTGCCCATTGATCTTCTACATGGAATGACCAGCCGTTATCTAGGGAAGTATCCAACTCTATGCATTAATCGGTATTAAGTTTAAAATAAAAAATCTTCCATGTCATATCTAATGGTTATAATACTCGTTGGATCGTTATGTTAGAAAGGGGCCTAATTTTAGGCAAAGGATTTCAACTAGGATGGATATTATAAGTATTATTAGACTTGTTTATGAATGGATTTGTAATTTCTTAAGCAAATGAATTTAGGATATTTCATTGAATGAAATTTTCTATGTTTGGCTTTAGATATAGTAGATCCCTCTAGATCGGTTGTTTCTATAAATACTCAATCATGCTTCATATGTGATGCAGGTATAATACTGCAAAGGATTGCTAGCCTATGGGATTGATAAAGGCTTGTACAAGGAAGTGTCTTTACATGAGGATCTATATACAAGGATGCTCTGAAAGAGGATTCTTACTCAAATTTATCATTCATGAAAGGGGGGAAGTTCACTAAGAAATTTGTATCAATTAATGCAGCAACAAGAAAATTACTTTCAAGTATGGTGACATGGGGGCTATTTTGTTTTCCACCAAATGATGATGATTGTCAAGAGCTGTTTGTGGGGTCTAGGAGTGGATTTCTACTTCCCACTAATGCAAATCTATAATGAGATTCACCTGATTGAATGAAAGGAAGGTTGCAAATACAACATCAAAAGCAAGATTTCAATAGTTTAGAAGTATAGTAAAGGAGGCAACTAGAAGAAAAAATAGCTACAAGACAAAATAGACTACAAGATAAAATAGGAAACAGAAAAAAGTGTCTATTTTTATATTGTGAAATATTAGGGGTAGGTGAAACCCTAAGTTGTATTGAATCTAGGCTATTCATTGCAAATCAATCTTGGCCATTCATTTTCTTTTTGGAAAACTATAACTAGGGGCTTGCTCCTCATTTGTAAGGAGGGTGGTGAATTGTTGTAGGAGGAATTTTGCACCAATAGAGGGAAGCATTGCATTGAAGTCAGGTGTTTTCTTTCCCATTGTGCATGCATGATTCAACTTGCATGTTATTTTTTGTTTGTTAGTTTCTTGAATGGCTTTAAGGGTTGTTGTTGTTACTGTATTGGATACACTTCTAGCTCGTGATTTTTGTGGTTTATTGATGATGAATCACTTTGCAAAGATATTTTGAGCTATTTCATGTGTTTCACTTTTGTTCAATTGTATGTTCATGAGGTGAATGCACAATCTAAAAAACTGCAATGACCCCTTGAAGATTGCACTAGTTTTGTGTAGTAGTAGGTCTCTCTTGATGAAGAAAAACACAATTTTATGGGAGTCTTTCAGCTATAGCATCCTCCATTATTATTGTTCATTCATAGCTTAGATCTAGATAAATTTTCTCAACCTTTTCCTCTTTTCTATTTCTTTTAGTTCTTTGTTAGTACAGGATTCCAGGCACCATAACAATGCCAAACTTGGTGATTGAAGTGAGTTTCAACTTGTTGTTATAACTAGGAAACCACTATCCATTCATTTCCATCACTTTGAAAATCCATTTTCAAATTGAAACTCCCATGCTTTGTGAACCATAAAGGCCTTCTTGTGATTACTAGAAAATCACATTAACTAATTGGACTATTCCAAGCATTGTTATGACTGAACACCCAAGAGAACTTGGGGTGATTGTTTGAAGCTTAGTTCCAAATTTTCACCTTTCAAAAGAGATACATTTCACTTGTATTTTGTCTATGTTGATAAGTTAAAATACACCCATCAATAGAAATGGTTCTATAAGGAGGGCCTCGCTGAGCACAAGGCTACAAAGCTAGAAGTTGAATACGCCTTCAAGTAAAATTTGAGATATATAGATCTCATCATGGGCAAAAAAAATTAAAAAACAAAAAATTTGAAGACAAAGCAACATCTGAGCTGAGATGGAGTAGCAACTTCAAGTCAACATTACTCAGCTTCAAGAAGATTTAAGTAGGAGATTGAACCAACCTTTGCAGCACTTTGCATTGTTAGACAAGTGAAAAATACATAAGACTTGTAGGAACAATGAATTTGAGTGCTTAATATTCCTAGGTAGAATTGAGATGGAAATCCAAGGAGAAATCTTCTTTTTGGATGTGTACCAACCTTTGGCTCCTATTGTTCTAGAAGAAATTATTGACATTGCAGCCAAAGCATTTGAAGAGCTGATCCAAGAATAGCTAATCAATGAGGATGGACTAAGATTAGAAGAAGTATTGATGTCTAGGTTGTTGAAAAGTGCAAGAAAACTAGGAGGGGGTGAATTAGTTGTCACAAAACTCAATCACAATTCTTAAACACTTATCAACTTCACTACCTCTTTATCATGTTATTATCAACATAGAAAACAACATATTTTATGTGGAAAACCCAATAAGGGAAAAACCACAATGAGGATTACTTGAAAATATAAAGTAATTGCTCAACTGATTACAAAGAGGCTCACTGCCCAGGACTCACTGTTTGGATACAAAGACTCACTACCTATAGATAGGACTCATTGTCCAAAAGGGAGGCTCACTACCTATAGATATAAAAGATAAGAAAAAGATCCACCACAAAAAATTACACATATCAGCCTTGATTAGAAGATTGTAGAAACCATCAACTCACTGCCTTCAAGAATCTAACACAATAAAGTAATAATACTTCAATTCACTCTTGTACACTCTGCTTCTCACACTTATTGCATTCTTCATCTATATATAATCCTTCACAACTTGACTTGTATTTATACTATCTTCATGCTTAGAAACTTCATCCAAGGTCAGCTACACACACTTCCTTTTACAAATTCAAATTAGGTTGGCAACTCAACATTCCCGCGATGGAAAGGAATGAGAGCGGACCAAACCAATAGTTCACTACGACCCAAAATAATGTCTCAGATCAATCACACACTTCCTTAATTAACACTTATCATTTGTATGAAGTGTAAACACCAGGTTGGCCAAACCTAATGAAAACACAAATGATCTATGAAGTGCACACTTCCACACCAAGAAGATAGCATACATACCACACAAAATGCTTCACAATACACTAAAACACATCTTGGATATCATTAGGTTCATCCATGTTAGCTGCAACAATCTTCATACTTAGAACACTCTCCATCAATCCAACCAAACTGTACAAACACACACAAGAGTTCTAGAACTTGTCTCTTAGAGCATCAAACCACGAACACCTTTTCCAAAATATAGATACCACCTTAACAAGCCTTCTACCAAATCTACAAGGCCAGAAACAAACCAAAAGAGGACTATTGAGTAGAAAAATTTCTCCTAGTCATAGATAAACAACTTTGCTAGACCAGTTCACACACTAGTGGATAAAAATTTCACTCTCCATAAAACCAGGAGGTACAATATAGGATATATCACTGATAGATTCCAATAATCAATACTTAATATCCTCACAAGTATAGGATCAACATAGAATAAATGTGAAGCACAAACTAGAGCACATTATAAAAAACACACAACTCTCACTTCATTATTTCTCAAAGGCACTTGACAACTCATCATGTCAGCATATCTACAACACCATAAAGAGAGCTCCATGTAATCTCAACATATCATTAGTATCTCAACTATACATCACAACTTGCATCATCCTCTACTGTGTTGACATCAATGAAAACATTAATGACAACACCACCAAACTCACTCATACTTTCAACAATCTCCCCCTTTGCCATTGATTGCAACACATGATGTGGAAAACTATCAAAGATAACATCCATTACACTCATGAATCTATTCCTTTATTTTTATGATTAGACAACCTACAAAACATTTTTGCACTCACAATACTCTCTCTCCCATTCAACTTATGTCCTCTTTCTTTCATGTTTGTAACATGACTCTCTCTACCCCCTTGACATCAATGGAAAATAACACAATTTTGATCACTACCCCTTGGGAGTGCACCCATACAACTCATACTACAACAATTATACCTACTCCCCCTGAGGTGTAGACCCAATCATCAATGTAGAAAAATGAAGATTCTACAAATCCATTAGACTGATGTACCTCCATGTGCACCTATTCAATGAAGGAGGGCCAGTTAACCCTAACTTCTCCTTGAGATACTCAAAATTATCCTTTGAATGATCCTTATAAATATGTCAGCTATCTAATCCTTTGTAGACACATACTCCAAAATGACTTCATTCTCCAACACCTTTTCTCTCAAGAAATGATATCTAATAGATATATGTTTTGTTCTTGAATGTATTACAAAATTCTTTGAAATGTTTATAGCACTTGTATTATCATAGAATATAGGAATAGGCTCATCACATATCAATCCTATATCCTTCAATGTTTACTTCATCCATAAAACCTATGTGTAGCAAGATGCTACTCCAATGTACTCAACTTTTGTAGTGGATAAAGATAATGAATCCAATTTCTTACTTAGCCATGAAACCAATATTCCACCAAGAAAGAATGCTCTGCCACTTGTACTCTTTTGATCATCCACACAACTAGATCAATTTGCATTAGTGAAAGCACTCAAGGTGAAATTAGTATCCTTATGATACCACAAGCCATAATCTGGATTGCCTCTAAGATATCTGAATATCCTCTTCACAACTGTAATATGTGCTTGTTTAGATTCTAATTGAAATCTGGCAACTAAATATACTAGATGCATGATTTTTGGTCTAGTAGTAGTAGGATATAATAGTCCACCAACCATAGATTTGTATAAGCTCTGATCAACTTTAGAAGATTCATCATTCTTACTCAATTTGCATCTACTCACCATAGGAGTATAGACCGGTTTGGAGTTGTGACATAGAAAAAAGGACTCTTTTCTTGACATAGAATAATTAATGATAAATGGACTTAATGAGTCCTTGATTCAAGTGTTGTGAGGAATTTTATGCATCCACACTAGGTCTTGGACCCTTCTACACTAAGTAAAATGTGTTTATTAACATCTTGTAAAGGTGTTGTAAGATACTTTCATGCTTTTATAGACTTAATGAAGCTATTTCTTCCTAATTCAACATTATAAAACATATTTAACTACATCATCACATTAATCTTGAAGGCTTGTAAAGAAAATTTAATGTTAAACTAGTGTTGTAATGTGTCTTGCACATTCACATTGGTTCTTGTGCCTTCCTAGGTTGTGTGGACCTCATTTTAGTGTTGTAAAGTGTATTTAATTACACTTTCACATTGAATTATGTGTCCCTAGCCCTAATTGACTTTTATATAATCATTAATAGACTTATTTTAACCCATATTGTGGATTCCAATGCTTAAATTGATCAAACAGCTGACACAGTTATAATTTAAACCTTATTTCATTATCTCTTCGCTTATGAGTTGTCAAATGGATCCATGTGGTACCCATTCACCATGCATGATGAATTAGTCCCATCCAGGCGGGACCTATTTGCCATTTGTGGCAAATGAGTCCTATTTGGCCCCTATTTTGACTTTTGAGTGGGATAAAGTGAAATTTAAAGTTTATTTTCACTTTATGTCGACCTATGATGTAGTATTATTGGGTACTAAGGAACACTTGTCTATAAATAAATATTTTTAACCTCATTTTTACATCTACAATTCATTATTACATCTTTTATTATTCATTTATCGATTATTTTCTCATTCAATTAAAGTAACTTAGGTTTTCTTCATTAGAAGTCTTCAAATTAGCATTCTAAAGCATTCAAGGTAATTTTTTCCATTATTTCAAGGTAATTTTTTCCATTATTTCATGCTTCATTCATTTATTTCATCAATTTGGTTTAATTACTTAAAAGGGGTTTGACCAAGGCAAATCCCCGTGCATTAACTATTGACCATTTCTCTTTCTTGTGTTGTTTGTATGCAGATCTAGGTCCTTTGAAAGCTTAATAATAATTGAATATTACATTTCCAAGTTTTTCAAGTCTTCTACTCTTCATTCAAGTCAAAATAGCAAGGAAAAGTCACTTTTAGATCTGATCCTGACTTTTTTGAAGCAGGCACCTGTAGAAGGTGGAATTGCAGATTTGAAGATACATATTCAACCTTTGACTCTTCAGATCCATGAAGGAGGATTGATTCTCCAAGTATGGTGAATGAGTCCCATCTGAAGGCCTAAAATAGGATTTTGTTAGAATATGGCTCTCTGCACTCAGAAACCTATTCTCGAAAGATTTCATCAGAACAACGATTGATTCACCATAGGTGGTGAATGAGTCCTATTTTGCTAGAGTGACATTATCAATCAACTTTCAAAACATTCTAGATTCATCACATTTTTCCCAAGTGCACTCTAATCTTACCCTTCTATTTTTGTTCTACATATTTCATTCTTTCTATTCATTGTTGTAATACATCATGTGTTTTCAAACAATTCATATTTCATTAGTTTTGCATGCTTAATCATTCAATTTTCTAGCTTATTTTCATGCATTTCATTCCATTTAGTCTTCATTCTATCGTACACATCTTAAATTGAATGAACCCACTAGATCTTTGAGGTCTATCTTTCTCCTTTTAGGTGAAAAACCCTAAGAGTGCAAGAAAAGAACATAGACCCAAAAATATATGGTTCATTTTGGTGAAATTTCCTATTAGAATACTTTATTGTTGGATATTGGAGTCCATCATAAATCTACTCTTGCATTGAGCTTGCATTAGAGTTTTGCATGATTCATTTGCATGCTAGGTGTTAAAACTTGCATTCATAAAAGGTGCATTTAGGTTGCATTTCTTGCATCTAAATTCATTTAGGTTTTCTGTAATTCTACATTTTTCATTTAGTACTACATATTGGCTCTCGTAATTCATAAAAATCAGTCTGAAATTTCTAAATTTTTTGAAAAAGGTTCATACTGGGACTCATTCACCACCTTGGGCGAATTAGTCCCTTCTGGCACCTGAAACAACATTTTCCAAATTTTAGAAATTGGTTTTTAGGCTTCTGATTGGTGCCTTTACCTATATATAATAGTCTATTGCATTTTTGTACCATATATTTTGTTAAAATTTGCTTCAATTAGTTCATTTTATGCATTGTGTAATTTCATATCATTTTTAGATACTTGCATTGCATTGTACTGTATTTCAGCATGTTTTCTTTCAAAATATGTGGCTTTGATTTCATTAATAGTGGATTGTATAAGTACAAAATTCCTTCTTATGAGTTTAATTTTGAATACAACAATGAGGACTTTAAGAAACATGATCAAACACTTGATACAATCCTTAATATTACATTTTCCATTGGTGCGGATGATAGTGTTGACAATCATAACAATCACACTTTTTCTTCTCCTGATACCTTTCCTATTAGTGACAAAGGTATCTTGGTAAAAGAAGATACAAACATTGAGGGTCTTGATTGTCCCTATTCTTATCCCGCTTTGGAAGAAATTAGACAAAAATAAAATGAAATCATCTACACCACTTTTCCTATCCCACATCCATCTCTCAATATCCTCCCTACTAGTAAGAAGGCTTTAGTACAAGAGGATACAATATTGAACAATCATAAATATCACATTTCTCAAGAGGACATATGGATTGAATTCATAACGTTCTATCTTTCCTTCCTAATATACCTAACATTTGGAAAGGCCTCTTTAATAAAAGAATTTAGCCATTTTTGTAAATAATACTTGTCCTTCTCTTGATACCTCTCCTACTTGTGATGAAGCTACTTTACATATTTCACACTTAGATGAACATATTATAAGATCTCCTAGTTGGGTAGATAATATGGAACAAGAGAATGAGATTTTAGAAAGCACAAACAATCAAATAGACTCTACCTTTAATCTCCCCACTATTAATAATCAAACATATTCAACCATTAATAATTCCCTTAGTGGCGATGCAGTTATTTTGAATTAACCAAACCTTAGTTGTCATGAACATATGCTTTGTTGTTCTCCTAAGAACTCTCCTTCTAGGGAGGATATTATGCACCAAGATAAAGATAACATCCCCTTTAAAGACAATGAAAAATCTCATTTGATAAGGGATGCTAACAATATTCAACCTAAACTTATCCTTTACCCTCCCTTGCATCTACTTCATCCTTCCAATAAACCTAAACTCACCCTTTCCCCCCCTTCACCTAACCCTTCACCCAAATCAAAACATTTTCTCTATCCACCTTCACATCCCCTTCATCCCTCTAATGTATCACAACCTAGTAGTGACACTGTTACTCATACTTATAACACTCAAAATAATCCACAACCATCGCAACCAACTCCAACCTCTTTACCTTTACCCAACTTGCCTTGTGCTCCTCATTATTTCTCACAAAAAAGGAGTATGACCTTGTAGAACAATTAAACAATACTCTTGCAAAGATTTCCCTTTGGGATTTACTTTAGAATTCATTAAATTACAACCATACTCTTCAAACAAACTTAAAAAAATTTGAAAATCCTCATAGTACAACTGCAAATGATGCAATAGCTCTTGTACATGAAAATAATCTTGATATTACTTTCCATAAGCATGAGCTCCCTCCTTTAGCATTTCAAAAATGAAATGAAGCTTTCATGATCATTGCTTGATACAATAGGATGGGGATAAAATGCACTCTCATTGATAATGGTTCCGCCCTTAATATATGCAGTATGAGTCTCCTTGATCGATTAAAAGTTGATAGGTCACAAATCTTACCTAATTCTACACCTATTCGAGGATTTTATAATTCATCAACAAAAATGCATGGTGTATTCACTTTTCCTATTATGGTTAGGGTGATTACTTTGCAAATTCCTATCCATGGCTTGCCTTATGATCTTTCCTATAATATTCTTTTAGGTAGACAATGGATTCATGAGATGAATGCAGTACCTTCAACCCTTCATCGTATAATGAAATATGTTTATAAAAATAACATCTATCAAATTGAAGCCAATCTCAAGCCAAAAAGTTGCTTGAAACTTGAAAAAGGAACTACAAGTCCCCTGAAAACCTTGATTCCAACATTCAACATAGATCCTCTTGAAACTAAACATAACAATGAGCAATTAATATCTAAATTATTTGGTGACGATTGGGGATCTTTAGAATTCACACCTTCATTCATGGGTGAATACATATTTTCATAAAAGAAAGATGAGAAACATGAACAACCAACTATCACATCAACACAAAATGTAGAAAACCTTTTGAAAGCATCCACTTCAACCACTTTAAACAAAGACAAAACATGCACAACAACTTTTGATAAATAGAACAATGAACAACTACCTAATTCCAAAGCAATGCAAAAGCTTTATGGAAAAGGGTATAAACTTCTAAAACAATTGGGATATAGTGGAAAAGGATGTGGTGCTCATGAACAAGGTACCCACAACCCTATTGAGCGTAACACACAACAAACAACTCATGGTCTTGGCTATTGTCCTATAATAGAGATTTCCAAGCCTTCCTTTAACATCAACACTATCACGCAACACCCTCCTCAATCATCCTCCTTTCCTAGTAGCCTTGACCATCATCCTTTAACTATGAAACAAACAACCACACCTTTTCTTAATGTCATTGTCATCTCACAAAATGTTCATGATATGAAATCATTAGATTTTACCCCTTCCTATAATGGGAAGCATAAAATATCACAATCTAATAACACTTGTGTAAGTATGACATCCACTACTAAGTAAGATGTACCTTCCACACCTACCACAACACCCCCTTCTACCATTGATCAAGAGGGTATCTTATTGAGACTCCTCCAAGATCACTTGATCAAACTCCCTCCTAGAACTCCTAATAAATGTTCTGAAAAGACTTAATTTTGAAAATACCATCGAGTTCATGGTCATTCCACTAATGAGTTTCATGCTTTGTGTTGTAAAATACAAGATTTTTAGGACTTTGGTATGCTTCCCTATGTGGGGGCATCTACTTCCTCTTGATCTTCACTCTCACATGTATTTCACTAATCCTTCTCAGCTCACTTTTGTCTTGCACTAAGTGGGAGAAAAAGGTTGTGTAGCCTTGTCCTTGTATTCCACTTGTCATTTCCTTCTTTGTCTAGTCGTTAACTTTTCATTAATACATAGGAGCAAGCTTGAGATGTGGACGAGATGCCTTAAGTTGACTCGCATATGACATACTTCCTTTCTTCTTGACATATCTTATCAAAAAAATATGACTTGGCATAGGGATTTCCAAATTATCTCTCATGTCTTCTTATTTCTCTTCTACTTTAAAGCAATTTCTCTCAATAACTGTGCTCGCATCTGCTTTAAAGTGGGGGCATACATCACCACTTACATTTCATTGTGCGATCTCTTTCTTGCGATGCGTCTTTTTCTTGGTGGTTTCATTAGGCTTGATTCCCTCCAAGAGCATGATACTTCTTTTGACTTATCCTCTTTTGGAGACATTGAGAAAAATGTCCCCTAAGATGAGACCTTACATGAACAAAGAAAAATCCCTTTGAGCAATCCTTACGTTAATAATGTCTGGGTGTCAAGCATACAAAGTTTTGCTTAGATTATGGAGCTCGAAAGTATTTGTGGTGCCTTGTTAAAGTTATCAGGAGGTATAACTTTGGCATGGTTGAGTGGGAAGCCCAACTAGCAGCATGAATTTCCTCATAGCCACCTTTTTGTTTGTGAGTACATGCCAACTAGCGTATGTATCTCTTTTTGGCCCTTCTCACCCTATGGATGATCCAAATTTTTTTGGGCCCAGAGTGAGTATATCTTTTACATTCTTTTCTTTCTTTTTTCCTTTCCTTTGTATGATTTTGTATCTTGGGGGCTTGGCATACATATGGATCTTTCTTGAATGTCTACTTTAGTGTGAGTCCGAAGCAATTTCTTCCTCTCACTAAAGTGGGGGCTAAATGTTTCATAGAAAAAAGAACCCTTTGATTAACATGGGATAATTCATGATAAATGAACTTATTGAGGCCTTGATTCAAGTGTTGTGAGGCATTTTATGCATCCAAACTAGGTCTTGGACTCTTCTACACTAAGTAAAGTGTGTTTATTAACATCTTGTAAAGGTGTTGTAAGATACTTTCACACTTTTCTAGACTTAATGAACCTATTTCTTCCTAATTCAACATTATAAAACATATTTAATTACATCATCACATTAATCTTGAAGGCTTGTAAAGAAAATTTAATGATAAACTAGTGTTGTAATGTGTCTTGCACATTCACATTGGTTATTGTGCCTTCCTAGGTTGTGTGGACCACATTTTAGTGTTGTAAAGTGTTTTTAAATAATTACACTTTCACATTGAATTATGTGTCCCTAGCCCTAATTGAATTTTATATCATCATTAATAGACTTATTTTAACACATATTGTGCATCCCAAGGCTTAAATTGATCAAATACCTAACATAGTTGTAATTTAAACCTTATTTCCTTATCTCCTAGCTTATGAGCTATTAAATGGACCCATGTGGGACCCATTCACCATGCTTGCTGAATCAGTCCAATCTAGGTGGGATGCATTTTTCATGTGTGGCAAATTAGTCCTATTTCACTCCCATTTTGACTTTTGAGCAGGAAAAACTAAAATTTAAATTTTATTTTCACTTCATGTTAGCATGTGATGTAGTATTATTGGGTACTAAGGAAAACTTGTCTATAAATAAGTAATTTTAACCTTTTTTTACATCTACAATTTATTATTACATATTTTCTTATTTATTCATCAATTATTTTCTCATTCAAGTCAAGTAACTTAGGGTTTCTTCATTAGAAGTATTCAAGTTAGCATACTAAAGCATTCAAGGTTTGATTCTATATGATTTTCTATAGAAATCCAAGATCAATAATCATTTCAAGGTACTTTATTCCATTTTTGTATTCTTCATTCATTTATTTCATCAATTTGGTTTAATTACTTTAAAGGGGTTTGACCAAGGCAAACCTCCATGCCTTAACAATCAACCATTTCTCTTTCTTGTGTTGTTTTTTATGTAGATTTAGGTCCTTTGAAAGCTTAAGAATCATTGGAGATTATATTTCCATTTTTTTCAAGTCTTCTCCTCTTCATTCAAGTCAAAATAGCAAGGAAAAATCACTTTTAGATCTCATCCTAACATTTTATGAAGCAGACAACTGTAGAAGGTGGAAGTGTAGAATTGAAGCTACATATTCAACCTTTGACTTTGCATATCCCTGAAGGAGGACTAATTCACCAAGAATGGTGAATGAGTCCCATCTTAAGGCCTAAAAAGAGATTTTGTTAGAATATGGCTCTTTGCACTCAAAAACTTGTTCTTGGAAGATTTCATCAGAATAGGGACTAATTCGCCATAAGTGGTGAATGAGTCCGATTTTACTTGAGTGAAATCATCAATCAACTTTCCATACATTTTAGATTCATCACATTCTACCCAAGTGCATTATGATCTTACCCTTTTGTTTCTGTTCTACATATTTCATTCTTTCTATTAATTGTTGTAATACATCATGTGTTTTCAAAAAGTCATATTTCATTAGTTTTGCATGTTTAATCATTCAATTTTGTAGCTTACTTGCATTCATTTCATTCCATTTAGTCTTCATTCTATCATACAAATCTTAAATTGAATGAACCCACTAGATCTTTGAGGTCTATCTTTCTCCTTTTAGGTGAAAAACCCTAAGAGTGCAAGAGAAATAGATAGACCCAAAAATCTACAGTTCAGGAGTCATCCATTCCAAAATTCTTCAACAAATCTTTGACATAATTCGATTGTAAAATGAATATCCTCTTATTATTTTGATTTAATTGAAGTCCAAGGAAGAAATTCAACTCACCAATATTAGACATTTCAAACTCATTTTGCATTTCCTCTACAAATCTCTTGTGCATACCTTCATTTCCTCCAAAGATGATATCATCAACATACACAACTAATATCAACATTTTGCTAGCTTCTAGCTTAAAATAAAGATTGTTATCTATGGAGCCTTTCTTGAGTGCTTGTTGCGTCAGATATCTATCCAATCTTGCATACCATGCTCTTGGAGCCTATTTGAGTCCATATAGCACCTTTTTCAATTTGCAAAGCATATTTGGTTCATCTAATAACTAAAATCCCTCTGGTTGTTCAATGTACACTTCTTGCAGTTCTCCATTCAAGAATGCATACTAGAAATCCAGCCGATATACTTTCATAATATTTATGAGTAGAAAAATCCAAAACATCTAAATAGCTTCCATTCTTGCTACTAGTGCAAATGTTTTCTCAAGGTCTATGCCTTCAACCTGCGAATTTCCTTTACATACAAGTCTTTCTTTTTTTCTCACAACTTCACCATTCTCATTTAGCTTATTCTTGAACACTCACTTTGTACCAATTACATTATTATTTATTGGTCTAGGAACTAGTTCCCATGTCTAATTCTTCTCTATCTACAACAACTCTTCTTTCATAGCTCTAAATTAGTTCTCATCTTTGCATGCTTCAATCATAGAATTAGATTCTATCTTTGAGAGTAAACATAGATTTACCTCAGCTACCACTTTTCTTCTTGTCTTCACACCTTCACTCTTGTCTCCAATTATTTGTTCTTCAGGATGATTTTTCTTTACATACTAAGGATTTTTAGGAGAAGGTTTTGGAGTGTCTTTGTCTTCTTCAATTTTTTATTTTTTTTCTTCCTTATTCTCTTCTATTATTAGTTCATAGATAGGCTCATTTAGTTCAACTTCACTTATCTCAACTAGTCTACGCATATCTTCATCAACCTTCACATTTGTACTTGCAATAATTTTCATCAATCTTTTAGTGAAGCATTTTTAAGCTTTGATACTAGTTGAATACTCGAGGAAAATTCCTTCATCACATCTAGCATAAAACTTCCCAAGGTTCTCATCATCTCTTTCAATGTAACATTTTCTTCCAAACACCTTAAAGTACTTCACAGTAGGAATCTTGCTAGTCTACAACTCATAGGGAGTCTTTGTACTATTACCTCTAATCTAAACTTGGTTAAGAAAGTAAAGAATAGTGTGGATTTTCTCTCTCTAGTATACATCAAGTACATTTTCTTCTTTCATCATAGTTCTAGCAGCCTCTTCCATAGTCTAGTTCTTTCTCTCAGCAAATCCATTCTGTTGAGGATTTCTAGAAGTAGAAGAATGTCTCTTTATGCCATGCTCTTCACAAAATGTATTAAACTCACTAGAAGAGAATTCTCCATCTCTATCAAACCTTGAGCATTTAATCCTCAAGTTCACTTCATTCTCTCCTCTTACATTGAACACTTTGAATCTATCCAGAGCTTGAGTTTTCTCCCTAAGAAATGCAACCCATGTCATTCTTGAATAATCATCAATCAAAAGCATGAAGTACATGCCACCATTAAGGATTCCTATTCTTGTAGTGCCATAGAGGTTAGTATAAAAAAATTCCATCATTTTGGTAGTAGATAGCTCCTCTCCTTTAAAACTACATCTTGTTTGCTTTCCCAACTGACAACTTCTACACATAGTATTAGGCTTAGTGATCTTGGGTAGATCCTGAACAACCTCTCTTGAACTGATCATGATCAAGTTATCAAAGTTTACATGTCCCATCCTTTGGTGCCATAACTGTGTGAACACCAATCCTAATACTTGCAAAATAATGAGAAAAAACACATTAAGTTAGAGATTGCAAGCAAGAACAAGGATTCCCCATGAAATCCATTTACAAAACTCAAATTAGGAAAATAAATAATGAAGGACACAATGAAAACCAAAAAATAGATTGAATCCTAATTTAAATTTGCAACTTTCCCAATCCCTATGATGCAAGATTGATATGTTGGAGATATGTTGAGGAGTGATCCACTTTGTTGATGAAGGATGAATGCTTCCAAGCTAAAAATCCTACATAAACTAGCTATGATTCAATGATATTTGATGGAAATGGCTAAATATTTTAGCATAACTTTGCATAGTTTGTGGATGATCAAATGAGGATATGAGCTCTTATTTATAGAATTCCAAGATGGTGAATGTCCAAATTTTAGCAATGTGGGACTAACATTCATCCAACGGAAAGATGCCACTTGTCAATCTATGAGTGGATGGAGGATGTGCAATTTTTGAGGATTGTGCCAATAAATGCACATTTTTGAATTTCAAATTTGTTGAAATGACTTGCAAGAGGGAATGGAAAATTCAATAAATGCCACTTGGCTGAAGACAAAGGACATGTAAGATGAAGTAAATGCCTTGTTGGATGTACATATCCACTTGGAATTTTTGAATTCAAACTTGGAAAATATTCCAAAAAGATTCCTTGTGAGGAAAATAGAGATTTAATAAATGAATTAAATCTATTTTCATGTGCAACTTGCAAAATCTAGAGGATGGGACATGACAAGAGATTAAATTAATCAAGGGTTAATTAATTTAATGAGAGATTAGATGATGTGACCTATTTGACTCAAATTTATGGATTTATTTTAAATCAAATAAGATAGGAATATGATAAGAGAATAATTAAATGAGGATTTTGATTTATTTAATTAAAAGAGATGGTGTTAGATTAAATAAAATAAGGTTTTAATTTATTTAATTTAATAGATAGATTTAGAGATTTAATTAAACAAAATTGACTATTTAATTAAATAGGGATAATTAGATTAGATTGATTGATTTAATTAACAAAAGAGAGAGGATTAATTAAATAACTCATTTATTTAATTAAGGGAGAAATATTGATGAATTTAATCAGATAAGGAGATTTGATTAAATGGTTAGACTGAGGGATGATTCAGGATGAAATGATGTTAGTAAGCAGAATCAGATGCACAATGCCAATTGGTATATTTTATGTGTCTACATTTTGCCCCTCTTTGCGGCAATGCACATGTTGCATTGGTTCAAAGAATAAATGATCTTGATCAAAGCCAAAAATTTTCTCTAATCAAAGACTTGCCCCACTATTTCCTGGCAAGAGAAAACATGCCAATATAGTGCCTCTCAAGAGATTGGACAAAAATTTCAATTTTTGGGTGATCTTGCGAAAAAAGAGGACAAGGTGCCCGACAGGTTCAAAAAGGCTCCAAGAGACGAAAAATGTGTCTAAATGCAATAAAATGATGTAAAAAAGGCCTCAACTAGACAAAAATGGGTTCGGGGGTCCAAAACCCTAGCAGGACAACCAATTAGTGTGAAAAGACTCTAATTTTCAAGCATAAAAGGGGCCCAAGGTTCACTTTCAAGTCATTTTCACACAGCCATTAGTAACCTTGAGATTTGAGCTCTGACCTCTTGATGATATGGTGCAACGACAACTTCCCCTACACATTTATGATCAAGTTTGAATGTACCAGTGGCCACCTAGCATTGGGGCACTGGTAAGTGACCCTTACTTGAGCTTCATTTTTTATTTCTAGCCTTCATTTAATTGATTCAAAGTCAGTCATTCTGTAGTGGTGCTATATATTGTAGCTCATAAATCAAACTGCGCAACTCGGTGTGATATTGCACTGTGACAGTGTAGTTTGGAGTTTGAAAATGGACTCCAAACTACGATGCTAAGCTTAGGGCTGGCGGGGTGGTTTGCAAATTACAATGCAATGGTCTTACATTTTCTCAAAGTGCACCACTGGAAGAAAAAGTGCACTGTAGCGGTTCCATTTTGGTCTTGTATTCCCTAGCATCGAAGCTTGATTAGAAATCAAACTGTGATGCCTTCACGGATTGCATCGCTAGAGAGGTTTTTTGAACACCCGACAATTTTTTTTAAATTTTTTTTAACATGGTGACCTTCCTTGATGTAGGACATGGCGAGGATGCTCTACTCTTGAGAGCACAGGTCATGGGACCTATTCGGCTATTTTTAGGACCTGAGCAATAGGGATCAGGATGGACTTTGGATCATGGGGTTATGGTATATCGCTTATGCAACACCCATTCACACTCACTTAGGGATACTATCAGTGCTAGCTGAGAGATGGCACAACGAGACCTCTTCATTTCATCTTCCCACTAGTGAGGCCATCGTCACCTTAGAGGATGTTTGGCATATTTTGAGATTGTCAATTCATAGTCAGTGAGTGATTTTTGACATGGACGAGGGGAGTGATGCTTGCCACAGAGTCCTCACCATAGAGGACATCATTTTTTGTGAGGGGAAGATCGAGCTCGAGTGACATAGCATCTTGGAATCTCCCTTCGGCCTAGTTGTTTCAACAATCATTTCAAGTCTCATTGCCCCTGACATATGAGGCTGATACTTCAGTCCTAACTAGGGATATTGTTGGGAGCATATGGTTCGAGATAGGTCGATCCATTTTTCTTGCATCTTTATACAAAGATCTACATGAGTACATGTACATGGATGGTAGAGCACTCGAAGCAGGCATGACTCTTCTACATATTTTGGCATGGGAGCACATTGTTGTGCTTTAGCCATGGATTGTTACTATTTCGATGATGTTAGATGATCCCCTGGTGTGATGCTATAGAGGCGATGTGTCCTTCACACACACAGGTGAGCATGGGATCCCCTACTGGAGGAGGGTCCTCGATGAGATGCATGTTTTTACATGGTGACCATACCTTGGTTGGCTCAAATGGGCTAATGATGCTGAGTAGTTGTTCTTTTCCCACTAGGACTGCTATATGCAGGGGTGGGATCACACGATGATCGAGAGGTACCTGCCTGGGCATGTGCAGCATCAATTCGATGAACCCTAGGATTGCCCTGATGATGATTATATAGTTGTCTTCACCCGCACCATGACACAGGTTTCATGGGGCAATATATTCCTACCTTAGAGGCCGTCAGTAGTTTTAAATAGTTGGTGGCTCGACCATGGGCCTATGATCAGGGGTCTGCAGATCTAGGCACAACACAGGCATGCAAGGATTGGTTTTGGCCTCCCCTACAATTGACTATTCTAGGAGAAGTCCCAGATTAGTGGAGAGTGAGAGGTAGAGGGGGAGGATGAGGACAAAGGGGTGGTGTATGATAGGACCAGCTGGTTGGGCCCCCAGTTTAGCCAGGGTAGGGAGATGTACCAATGCCGAATCAGCAGTAGGTGCCACCAAGTGTACCACCACGGGTTGAGGATCAGCCTCAAGTATAGCCTCCCCAAGCATAGCCAACTGGGTAGGTGGATCCTTAGGATGTATTGATTATGCAGCTACAAGCTCAGGCCCAGGCCGTGATAGCTGAGAGAGATCAGGCTAGGGTCGAGAGGGAGTAGCTTAGGGTGGAGAGGGATCAGGCTATTTAGCAGAGACAGGCTGCAGAGTTACAGGCGGCCATAGAGCTAGGCCAAAGATAGTAGTTAGAGAGTATGGAAGCCTCCTCTTCTCAGGGTATAGTATCCATTCGGTCTTATAGGGATGTCATATGAGAGGCCAAGTACTATCGGAGGCATTATCATGAGGCCATACCTAGAGGGGCACGGGTCCTAGAGTACTCACAACGGACCAGCCACAAACCAATAGAGGGTCACGGTGATAGGGGCGAGGACAACATACATGGGGATAGACCTTGATCAAGATGATATGATACTTTTTTTGCTTCATGGGCTCCTTTTTGAGATCCCCAATGGGCCTTTTTGTACTGACTGACATACATGTATAGCGATCTGATTATTTTTTACTATAACAGTTACATTATTGATGATATATATGAGCTGATAATGATTTTGATGTGATGCAATGTGTACTCTTTATTTATGCATGTGTGGATGACTTTATTTCTATATGTTGTGCAATGATGTTATGATGCTATATTTATTTTCGATGATGTATGCATTATGATTATGACTAACAGATTTATATTATGTTCACTCATGATATGCAAATGTATTTATGTGATGTGGAATGATGTTATCTATATGATGATCTATTTATGTTGATGCAAATGGTGATGTGATATGTGATATTGATTGTAATATGCAAAATGATATGGTATATGCATGAAATTTTATGTGAATTATGCTTATATATGAATGGATTATGGATGGATGTACACTTTGTATGTAATGAATTTTTTCTATTTATGCTTATAATGATGTGTAATGATTTATGGAATGAATGATTTATGATGCTATTTATGAGATGAAATGGATGATGTAATGTGAATATGATGGTCGTGATATGATGCAAATGAGATGGTTTTATGTAAATGCAAATGATATGGTTTTTTAAGATGCTTAGAATAACAAATATTATTATCCTAAATATATTAAATGATAATGTAATGTATGTGATGCATTTAATATGATGAAATGATATGTTAATGCTAAGTGGTATGATGATGCATAATGTAATATGAACGTAATGTGTGAGATGACTTTATGATGTTATGCAAGTATGTATGTGATGGATTATCAATGATGCTTATGTATTTGTTATGTATGGTTTATGCATTAGGTGGTAATGTTTATGCAACTGTTTATGAAAGTGAATGTTATGCGATGATTTATGTGATAAATGCAATGTTATCCAATGAATGTGCTTATATATAAAAAAAATTCTTATAATAACATGTCTATATGATGATGGAAATGTAATGCATATGTTTCCTATATGATATGTTGATGCGATATGCTAATGATTTGTGGATGTAGGATCGATGACGATGACGATGATGATGATGGTGATCAACTATCACAGTACCTTGTTAGTGCGATGAGCAAGAAGGGATGAAAGAGAAGAAGTCATTTCAATGAAATACCAAATGATGAGCATGCAAATGATGATGATGATGATGATTTCTGAGGAATTGGGAATTTCAAAGGGATGATTTCCTTATGTTTGATAACACACATGGTACGATTCATTAGGGTATAGAAAACCATGATGGAATTGAACCTAGTGTGATGGACTTTGACTTGACAAGCAGATAGGAGTATCCTTGTTCACACCTAACATATAGAAACCTTGCTAGGATACACTTTAGAAGTTTCAAACACCTCAGACCAAAACACAGATAGTTATAACCTATCAATGCAATAGTCAACAAGTTGTCCAAAACCTCCTCCATACATACCTAACAAAGAAAGTATTCGCCAAGGTTATTTTACAAGAATGTCCAACAAGCACAATAGATAAAAGATAATGATCATTGCCCCATTCCTATTTCTCTAAATCCTCTTGTTTGGATATCATCGAGAGGTCCTTGGAATGAGCGCAATAAGATAAGTCAAAAGATAAAGACAAAGTAAACAAAAAAAGCTAATGTTCTTCAATACCGCTAACCAAAAGAGGATGTGTTATCGAAGGATAAGAACCGAAATAATTGCCAAAAGATAATTCCCACTATAGGAAGGATTCATCCTAGGACATGTTAGTGGATGGTGGCATGCCATTTCATTTATCCAAAGTGTTCTAAAAGATGATTGATATGGGACCAATTGGATGATGAGTTACCGATACAAATAGTTGACCAACTTGTTTACGCACTGACTTAGACCTAAGACTTGACGTTTTGAGTTTTCACTTTTCACCTACTACACTTGTTTGTGATTGTCTTACCAAAGATTGAGGATGATGATTGTTTATTATGAATGATGTTATTGCGGGTGCAAGAAAGATGAGATGGATGGATTTTTTCAAATATTTAGATGTTTTTGACATTTTATAATGTTTTGAGGCTATTTTTGGTATTTTCTAAGATTTTGAAAATGTTTTGGTTTTTGATTTTCCAATGTGTTGGGATTTTCTAAGATTTTGACCAAGAGACTAACCTAAAAACCTATCCTAGGGGCATCGGGGGCTGATCAGTAGATTAGCTTTGCCTACATTATACATGTAGAGACCATGTAGTTTGACTGATGAGTTGACTAATTTACAGATGATGATATACATGATGAGATATCAGTTTATTATGATGGAATCCTATAGGACTAACCTAAATGTCTCGGGGGATGATCAAAGATCAACCTTTCCTATGTTCAATCTTAGAGACAATGTAGTTCGACAAGTCGACTTTGTTTTTGACTTTTTGACTGACCTTTTGACATGTTTTGGGATTTTGATGATTTTTTGATTTTTTTGGATTTTCTGATTTGAGGATTTTAAGGATCTACAAAAATCCAATCCAATAAGAACATGCCCCTAGCATGATGCAATAGAATACTCTAATAAAGGCAAGACAAGCTAACCTTGAGGATGGGCTGAGTAGTACTAGGAAGGATCACGATACGAAAACAAGACCAAGCTATGTGCAAATGCGGGTGGATGAGTGATGGATGTAGATCTGAATGTGATGGATGATGGAAGTGTAATGGATGGATGATGCAGAACAAGCCATAAAGATCTTGGTGGATGGAAAGTGCTTATTTACACAAGGTTCCTATTTGCCAGGTTTTTGCCAAGGTACCTGCCCAAAGTGCCACCGAAGTGGTTTTCACTAGAGGACGTTTTTTTCTTTACTATTTTCAATCCCTTTTCTGATTTTTTGGATTTTTTTCTTTTTTCATTTTTTTGTTGTCACCAAGATGCTTGTTTTCCAGATTTTTGCTGAAGTAATCATTTTTTTAGGGGCATTTTTTTGATTTTTTTATAGATTTTTTGGTGCTATACCTTGGAAGATTTAGGCATAAAACTTTTTGAAATGAGCGCTATTCATGGGCTCTTATAGAGGTTCCCCTTTGAGTGTTGATAGCTAATATGCTCTTGATTTGTAACTTGTTGTGATGATGAATGGTCCCAACCAATTGGGTTCAAATTTTCCTTTGCTACTTGGGTTTGGGACATTCTTCTAATTTTCTTTTAATTCTAGTTCTCCGACTTGGAAGGTCCTGCTTTGGATTTTCTTATTGTAGCTACTTTTGAGTCTATTATGATAGACTTGCAAATGATTCAAAGCGTCTATCCATCACTCATCTAGTAGCTATAGTTCATTCAATCTTGATACTCAGTACTCTTCATCTGTGATGAGGTTCTGTAGTGATATCCTGAGTGATTGGATCTTGATCTCAATGGGGAGTACTATTTCTGATCCATAGACCAGGGAGAAAGGGGTGGCATTAGTGGGTGTGTGGATGCTGGTTCGATAGGCCTAGAAGGCGGGATTAAGCTGTAAATGCTAGTCACAACCTATGTCATTGACTATTTTCTTGAGGATTTTCAGAATGGTCTTGTTTGTAGCTTCTGCTTGGCCATTTCCTTGGGGATAGTATGAGGTGGAGAAGCGATGTTGGATTTTGAATTTTTTGCATAAGTCATGAATCTCCTAATTCGTAAATGGTGTCCCATTATCTAAGATAATGGCTTGTGGAAAACCATAACAACAAATGAGATAGTTCAGGATGAACTTTGAAATCTGCTTCCTAGTTATATACGTCATGGGTATGGCTTCCACCCACTTAGTAAAGTACTTTGAGGCAGTTATGATGAATTTGTGGCTGTTAGATGAAGCGGGCATGATTTTTCCAATGAGATCAAGCCCCCACTGCGAAAAGGGCCATGGTGTGATGATAGGATGAAGCTCTTGAGCTGGAGTGTGGATGAGGTCCCCATGTTGCTGACATTATAGACACCTTCTAGCATAGTCATGTGCTTCTCTTTCCATTGTGGACCAATAATACCACATCCTCAGTAGTTTCTTAGCTATGGTCATTCCACTCGAGTGTGAACCACAGATACCATTATGCACTTCAATTAGAGTAGTTAATGCCTCCTCAACATTTAGGCAGTGCAGTAGGGTTCCTTATATGCTTCTACGATACAAGGTATCTCCTAGGATGAAAAATCTAGATGTATTTTTTACAAAGGCTTGTTTTAGGTTTTTATGGTAAGTCAGTGGGTATGACTCCTATTAGAAGGTATGTGTAAATTTTGTGATACCAAGGATCACTAGGACCAATGATTTCGCACATAAATTATGATTCTGGTACCTCAAATGTAGGCACGAGAAGTTTCTCAATCAAGAATTCATATTTTGGAACGTTGTAGGGGATATACAGTAAAGATCCAATTGTTTCCATGGCGTCTGCTGCTCTGTTGTTGGTTCTAGGAATCTACTCAAATGTTATTTCAATAAAGGACTCTTTAAGAATTTCCACCAATTTCTTGTATGGAGTGAGCTTGTCATCCTTGGTCTAGTATTCATCATTCACTTGATTTATTATTAATTAGGAGTCGTCGTATAGTTTGAGAGCTATAATGTTCCACTGTATTGCTATTCTGAGACCTATGGTTAAAGCTTCATATTCTGCAATGTTATTGGTGCAGGGAAATGGTAGTTTATAGGAACTTGGTATGAAATCCCCTTGTGGGGTGATGAAGAAGACACCGGCTCCTAATCCATGTTGTGTGTAAGAGCTATCGAAGTATAGTTTCTAGTGGTCAGCTACATTGAGGTTGAAAATAGATTCATTTGGAAACTCTAAGACAAGAGGGTTCTTTGAATAAATTGGTGCTTCTACAAGTTGATCCACGATGACTTGGCCTTTGATTGCTTTCCTCTCCACATATTCGATGTCGTATTTTGAAAGTATCATCACCCATTTGGCCATTCTTCCTGTGAACATTTCCTTTGACAATAAGTATTTGAGAGGGTCGATTTTGGCGATGAGCTTTATTTTGTGTGCCAACATGTAATGTCTAAATTTTTGTGATGCAAACACTACTAAGAGGCATGATTTCTTGATGAATGAATAGTTTAGCTCATTCCCAACCATTGTTCTGTTGATGTAATAGATAGCCCCTTCTGTTCCATTTTAGTCATGTTAAGCTAAAAGAGCTCCAAGGGCTGCTGCTATTGTTGAAATGTATAGAATCAATGGTTTTCTTGGGATTGGTGGCATTAAGACTAGTGGTATCAGTAGATATTCTTTGATTTTGTTGAATGCCTCTTCACACTTGTTATCCCATTTGTACGCTAATCCCTTGTGGAGTAGGTGAGAATATGGGTTCTTTTTTTCCACCAATTGTGCTATGAATCTTTGAATGGATTGGAGTCTACCTTGGAGACCTCTCAATTGTTTTAATATTTTTGGTGCTTCCATCTCAAGGATTTCTTTTACCTTTACTGGATCTACCTCAATACCCCTCATTGACACTATATATCCTAGCAATTTTCCTGATTATACACTGAAGATGCACTTCTTTGGGTTTAATCTGACATCGTACTCTTCAAGTCTATCAAAAATGGCACTTAGGGTTGCTATGGGATCTTTTCTCTTTCTGGAGTTGGCTAGAATATCATTGACATAATCTTTGACTATCTTATGAATCATGTCATGGCCCTTTGATATGTTGCTCCTGCATTCTTAAGCCGAATGGCATCATATTCCAACAATAAGTCCCCCATGGACAAGTGAAAGTCATTTTATGTTGGTCCTCTCTAGCTATCATGATCTAATTGTACCCTAAAAATCCATCCATTAGTGACAAAATTTCATGTGCAGCTATCATATCAATGATCATATCGATGTTTTGAAGTGGGAAGTCATCTTTTGGACATGCCTTATTCATGTCTCTGAAGTCTGTGCAAATTATGATGTTCCCATCCTGTTTTGAAATAGGTACCAAGTTTGACACCCATTCTAGATAATCTATTGGTTGGATGAATCCTGCATCTAATAGCTTTTTTAGCTCCATTTTGACTAATAAGGCGATCTGAGGGTGCATTTTTTGAAGCTTTTGTTTGACAAGTTTTGCTTCTGGATACACTGCTAAGTGGTCAACCACGGTCTTTGGATCAAGTTCTAGCATGTTGGCATAGCTCCATGCAAATTTTATCTGTCTTTCTCTTAGGAAGGCTACTGGGAGCTCTTGTTCTTATGATTGTAGTGATTCTGCATAGAATGTGATATGTGGGGTTTCCTCTATTCCTAGGTTGACCGGATTGCATTTTTCTACCAAGACTACTAACTTTTCTTGATGAATAACTCTTAAAGGAAGATTGAATCCCCCATCCTCGGGTGCCTTGAAGAGGTTTTTACCATTGGATACATCCTTTCTTTTTACTTTTTTCTAGTTGGAGAGTGCCACAGTGTGGTTTTCACTCAAGGACTTGGATATTATTCTTAATTTTTCACTTTTGAAACTGAGGGATTCAATCATTTCCCCATAATAGGCATGTGTATCCAACTCGATTATGAACCTTGCTTTATGATCCCCATCTAGAATGTTATCCCATAGTCCCATGAATTCTAAGAGCGCCTCATCATTTTTGAATGTATCAATAACTGGTGGTCCTTGTTGGTCGTAGTCGACGAGTTGGGGATATACTAGGTGGATCTCATGATTTTGGTGGTCTGATTCAAAAGATAGGGTGCTAATCATGCAAAGAGTGGTATCCTCAAATAGCCTAGGTAGGTTGGTCATGGTATCCTCATCATCACTACTACTATAGACATCGGTTATATTAAATGTAAAGTTATCTATGACTCTACCTGTAGATACTAGTAAGCGTATTTCTGCTAGGGTTGGTTGAGGAGGATTATTAACCATTCTAATTGGAGGACTTCAGCCTCATATGGTTATTCTCAAAGGGGTACATCCAAGGCCAATATTTGTTATCAGTTGCATCTCCAGCATGATAGGTATTATAAGCCCATTGTCATTTTTTCCAAGTCTTTGATTTCTGTCGTAGCCCATTGCGAGCATCATTTTTAGACCCTTGCTTCTATCATCCATTGGTAAGTCATCTACTAGTCTTTCATCTTGATATAGCATATGAGATGGATCCACCTCAATAACTTCTCAGCCAAGATACCCCCAACTTGTGAAGTTGGGATAGTCTTCAGGAGATGTTTCAAAGGTGGAGGCTTCATTTATTTGCAGATTTCCTCATGATCTAGGAGATTGTGGTAACTCTCCTACCACAAAATAATTATTAGGGAGCTTGTAGTTTCCACAACCATTATCTTGGATGATGACCTTAATGCCAGAGATGGTGGGGATGGCAGTAGTGGCGGGTTTCTTCATCGCAAAAGTGGATGCTAGAATGGTGGGATTGATGTATGGTGTGGATAGGCCCTCATATTTTTTGGTACTTGGGGGATTTTATAGTACTTTGCTTCAAGGATTTTACAATAGGAGAAGGGTTTGGGATCTCCATGGATAGTAATTTCTTGTCCCTCATGTGTGAATTTCATGCATTGATGGAAAGTTGATGCTATTGCTTTCATTGCATGAATCCATGGGCATCTAGGGAGGATATTATATGGAAAGTCGAGGTCCAAGACCTGACAAGTGGTTTCCATGATGGCAGGCCTTGAATAGGGAGTTTGATTGTGCCCTGAAACACTCTTCCTTGATCATCATATGCTCTTATTGTGATACCCTTTCCTTTGTCGATCGAATCCTCTGATATTTTCAATTTCTTGATGAGGCTAAGAGAACATATATTCAAGCCCACATCTCCATCTACAAAGACCCTTTTGAATTTGCTTTTGTGTACTATGGATTCCAAGTAGAATGCACGGTTGTGAGATGGTTGAGAAGGGAAATCTTGGTTGGAGAATACGAGGATATTTGGTGTAATAATATTTCCAACCATAGCTTGCAATTGCTTTGCATCAAGGTCTATGGGGACAGTGGATGAAGGCAATGCTTCTTTAAGGATTTTCCTATGGGCAGATCAGATTTTTAGCAATTCCATGATGGAAATTTGAGCTGGTGTTCTCTTGAGCTGATCTAGGACCTTATAGCCATTAGGAACAAATCTAGATGCAGGGACTTTGTTTGGCTAGGATGATCCTGCAATGATAACTTTTTTGCCTCTTGTGGTGACTCCACAATTGGCATGGGAATCTTTGATGGTGATGACCATGCATTTTTCATATAGGGAGGCAACAACTATTTAATACACATGATTTACATTTGAGTGGTTTCCTTTCCCTTTGTCATTGTTATTGCCATGATTAGGCATCAGATTCATGTATATCTTAAGATCTTGGTTTCTTGTTGGTTGTTCCACGTTATAATTATTTTATCAATGAGATATTGAATTATGTTTTTTAATCTCATGCAACTGTTCATGGTATGGCCTTTGATTTTATGGAATTCACAAAGTTGATTCTCATTATACCAAGGAGGTTTCACATCCAGTTCTTGGTAATTCTCAAAGGTAGGAGCCTTGATGAGTTTTTCGTCTATCAACTTCTTCATTATGTCTTCAAGTGGTTCCCCAAAAGTGGTGTACTTTCGCTTGGGATAAATCTTGTTGCATTGGGGTGGTCCCCTTTGATCATTGAGATTATTGATTGTTGGATTGTGGATTGGTTGTTGTATTGCATGATGATTTTTTTGATGTTGGATTTGGATTTGTGGTGTGGGTGTATTTTGGTGAGGGGCACTAATGACCACCTTAGTGTCGACAACACCATCATTAGTAACATTTTTGTTCCTTGCCCATGTGTGAGCTTTATCATTGTAATTGGAGGGTGGGAAATTGTTTTGTTGTTCAAGGTATGAATTTGATCCCATGAGTTGAGTCATAAGGGCTTGTTCAGTGCTGAGCACCTTGGAGATCAACTGAGCATATGCGATGATCCCTTGAACCTTGAGATGAAATCCCAAGAGGCCATCAAGGTTGGCTATGATGGTGCAAAATTGTTGTTCTTCGGGCATGGTCCACTTGCTCCAATTGGCCTTGGATCACCATTATTGTAGGAATGAAGTGAATGATTCACCCCTACCTTTTTTAGGAGCTAAGAGTTCTTCTAGACTAACATCCATTGCAATGTTGCATGCATAATTTTTTATGAATGCATCTATAATTTCTTGGAATTTCCTAATTCCCGAAGGTAGGCAAGAGAACCATTCCATAGCATGGCCTACCAAACTCCTAGCAAATAGCTGCATTAGATAAGTATCATCGTATGCGAATTTCATGCAATGAACCTAGAATTCCCTAATGCGATCTTCAAGGTTTCTCCTCCCACGATATTTTTTAAACTTGGGGATCTCAAATCCCTTGGGGAATGGCTTCATCACTAGGCTCCTATCAAATGGATACACACACAAGTTGCTTGGTGTCTTTGTGGTTTTCCCTAATTGAAGATCGAGCACTTGTTGTGAGAGAAACCTAATTTGTGTTGTTACATCCTTTTGTAGATTAGGGGGTGGGATGAAGGTGTTTTGGGGTGTTTTGATTATGGGTTGGATGGGTGGATTATTTGGTGTGTTGTTCAATGGTATCTATATGTTCTGTCAAGCTAGGTAGGCTTCCACCTATTGTTGTATGAACACCGCCTATTTTTGATCTTATTGTTGCTGCACTAAGATTTGTGCTTCCTGTTGTGCTTGTTGTTGTTCCAACAATGCTTGTTTTTGTTCCAACAATGCTTGTTGTTGGGCTTCCAATTGGGCTACTTCTTGCTGCTCTTGATATTGCTTTATTGCTTGCTGATATGCTTGCATTTATGTTGCTTGTTTTTGTGCGAGAAGTTATGCATGTGCTTGTGCATGTTGTGCTTGATATTGGGTGTTTTCCTAAGCTTGAGCTTGTGCTTGTGCTACTTGTGCTTGGGCTTGTGCTTGTGCCACTTGTTGTTTTAATAGAATTTGTGCTTAAGCAGCCTTTTGTGATTGTAATGTGGTTTGGGTTGCTTGGGAAACTTGTACAGCTTGAGTGGCTTCTTATTGTTGTTATTGCAATAAAGCTTGGGCTTGTGCAGCTTGTTATGCTTGTAATGTAGCTTGGCTTGCTTGGGTAGCTTGTGTGGCTTGCTGAGTGTTGGAACTGTAAAAATTTGATGTTTATACATATGATTTCATTCATATTTTTCCAAATAGGTTCCATCTTGAACACTTTCTGCCCATATTTTACCCATGTTGCATTTTCTACTTGCATGAGTCTAAGTCGCCTATCGGCAAGACTCGTCTGATGTCACGGTGATCACAAGTTTTCTATATTTATATTTTGGCATGAATTTCGCACTATTTTGGCGACAGGTGGATACATATATTGGCAAAGGTTTGGGCATCGATGTAATGTTATAGTGATCTTCCTTTTTCTTGCTGACCGCTAACAATAGATATACCCTTTGGTGAGACTTATGATTCGATATATGGTCTTGGCAAGCCTATCAGGTCTTGTCAACAAAGTTTGATGTAGCTTTCGGCGGGAGTTTTTGTGTTGTCTTGGCAAACTGGTATGTGCTCGAGGTGTTTCAGTGAAGCAATGCATACTCTATGTGATGCCTTGTTGAAGGTTGGAAGTTATACTAACCATGGTGTCTCATTTTTCTTTCGGTGAAGCAAAGGTTAATCGCTCTAGGTTCTCCCCGACGTTGGACAGTTATGGCAACAGTGAATCAAGTGATATGCACATCTCGGTGAGACATAGTGGGGGTTGTATGATATCTCCATGATTCGGATGGTCACAGTGATGAATAGAGGAACTCGGGGTGGCAATGATCAATGTTATAATTGCCTTTGGCATACTACTGCATTGTCTTGGCAACTGGTTCATTGCTGATTGATAAAATTCAAACGCTGTCGGCCGACAAGTAAAGTTTTAAAATAACTGTTGCTTGCCGACGTGATTTGGGCCTGATTTCCATAGTGGGCTGACACGAATTTGAAATGATGTGTTTCCTAATGCTGGTGTATAAATATGCACCCCGTTTGTAATTGATTGTGATCAGATTTTAGATAGACAGTAGATTAGGAATGGCTACAGTAGAATAATTTTCTCTATTCAGAGACTATGTGCATGTTTTAAAATGGAAAATTCAATGGGAATCAGCTAGTGTGGGAAGTTATTTCTGGTGTCAATTGTATGTTGAGTTTATTGAAAAGTATTTGTGAATCTATCTCCAAGTTGATTCTTTTTGGTTAATCAAATTGATGTCACAAGTTTATTTTCAGTTTATCTCTACACATTTGCTTCATTTGTGTGGCTAATTAACTGGTTCTCTCAAGCAGAGATTAAATTCTTTCGGTTGATCATAGTAATCAGGGAGATTCATTTGGATTATTAAAGAAGAGCTCAGTAGTCATAATTTTGCATTGTTTAAACAAGTTATGAATAGATCATATGCCTGCAATTTGATTTTCGGCTAGAATAAGTTGCCCACTTCTTTTTCATTTGACTCTACATACCCAGCAAGGCACTGGTCTCTGCAATTTCATGATTTGAATTCACTCAATTTCTTTATATCCGTTAATTAAGCATTTTAGATTTTAGATTAGAAGACTATTTCTAAGTTGGATTTCATTTGTTCACCTCTCATTGCCATTGTGAACAAATTACTTTAAGATAATCACAAGTTAAGCCTGCATTGTTCAAGAGAGGTACACCCACCCAAGTTTTGCAGCACCTAAAGAGTAGAAGGTTGAATTCTTTCAACTTTTTCTATTACCCTAAAGCGTATCAAGAGATTGAAAATCTCTTGAGGCATTCAGCCTATGTTTTTGAGAGCTAACAAATTGGTGACTGCACTAGGGACTATATCAGAAGATTCAGTTGAAGACCACATTATAGAGTCATTGGAGGAAAAGTTGTAATTTGAGAAATCTCAAAAAGAGTGATTCCACTAGGATAAGGATCAGAAATAATGATTTTCCTACTTTTGGAAAAGTAGGTGGCGACTCTGAAAGAATTTTTGCAATTGTTCAAAGATGAATGGAGGAGGATCTCAGTTCAGGGGAGGTCATGTTGGAGCCCCTCATGGTCAGCAGTATGTGCCATATCATCATACACAACACTATGGTCTAATGTACCAGCATCAGTACAAACCTAACACCCCCCCTCATCAATACACAACAATGATTAGATAGTCCGATTTGTCAGGGATTCAATTATCCCCTTATCCAATGGATGGAAGTTGGAGAGGTCTTGTTCCAAAGTTTACAGGGAGTGATGCAATCACTACTGAAGAGCATCTAAGAAGTTTCAATGCTTTCATCTAGGATTTGGGTGTGCCATATGAAGATTTACACATGAGGCTATTCATGATATCACTTATTGAAGATGCTAGGGATTGGTTCATTAGCTTACCAGCAGTCTCTATTGATTCTCTCCAAGGATTTTAGGATCAATTCCTTGAGCAATTTGGGAATCTAAGTGCACCAGATGCTGCTCTTCGTGAATTAATACACATTCAGAAAGATCAAAGTGATACAGTCTATGATTTTAATCAAAGATTCAATAAGTTGCAGAATAAAATACCTCCTGGATCAAAGTTGCCAGATTCTGTAGCACTGAGTATTTATTTGAATGCATTTGATCCTAAGGCAGGGTATGAATTGAGAAATAAATTCCCAAGAGACTTAGCTGAAGCTCAGAAGATGGTACAGACAATTGAAAACAATAGGATGTCTGTAGGGATAAAGGATAAAAGAGACAATCCTAAGGTTCATCAATAAAGTAGTAGTTATCAGTACCGACAAAAGAATACTTACAGAAATGAAAGGCCAAGGTTGCATGACATTCCTTATAATACAGACTAGAAGGACAACAAACCTATAATAGCTAGGCCTGGAAACAAAGAAGCTCCTAATCCATTGAAAAAGAAGGGAACCTATATGGTAAGTAACAATTATTTTTGTGAAGTTTTTAATATGCCACATTCCTTAGATTACTGTGTTGTAGTCCAAAGAATGCAAGAAGAGGGAATGTTGATGGGAAACAATAGAGAAGATCACATAGTATATTTGACTTCAAATACTTTTCACCATGTTGTGGAGAGGTATTCATCTTCAGAGGATGAAGGTTATTAGCATGATGTTTCAAATCAGAAATACAATGTTCATATGCCTGAACAGCAGGTACTTTCTGACTCTGAAGAATATTATACAGAGCCACATTCTATTGAGGTACCTGCTCAATACAACATGAAAACTAAAGAAGAGATAGAGAGAATAATTGTTGCTAATCAGAATGAAGAGAACAAAGGAGAGACGTTAGAGTAGAAGAAAAGGATTGAGGTAGAAGGCTCCTCTTTTAACTTCATTCAGGCATTGTCCCAGGGAATAAGGTATGAGAACACTATCAATGTTGAATCCAATTGTTGTATTTCTGATGAGTGTAGAGAAGTTGATCAGATGATGCATCCAATAGAAGATAAGACATGTGAAATTCAGAATGACTCATATGATTGCCTACATAAGGAAGATGAAGGTACAAGAGATTTCTCTTGCATCATAGATTGTGACAGGGAAAGTAGTGCATGTTGTGAAGAATCCAGTGAATATTCTGATTATGATGAACCAGAGGATTTTGATTTGCAATCAAGGGATTCTTCTACCTATTATGATGATACAATTAATGATGATGAGGTATGTACATTTGAAAGTGATTTCCAAAATTTTTCAAACCCATTGTATGACGAAGAGTTAAATGAAGATCAGATGATATTTTGCAAAGGTATCCCCATGAATGAACTTCAGGAATTTTCAGACCCACTTTATGAAAGAGAGGAGATAATTTCAGACAAGCAAAATGATGGAATAAATGACTGCGCTGATAATGTTTCTGATTTCCCATTCTCTGATGGTCTTGGATTTCTTCTTGATGATGACAAATGTGAAGAGTATAACTGTAGTGATGAAAATGTTGAGACTTGTTCACTTGTCAGTGAACAGATTTCAGATTTGTTAATTCCTAAATACTAGGGATGTGATCATGAAGGTGATCTTGAGGTTTTGTATCCAGCTTACAATTGTTTTGACAGTGAATGATCTTTGTGTAAAGATTTTTATGACTCCCAGTGCATTTCTTGGAGTGATAGTGAAACTTTTGGTGTTGATCAAAAGTTTGTGTTTATTCAAAATGAGGTATGTGTTTTTGAAAATTTTAACTCATGTGGAGAAGAAATTTGTTTGCATACCAAGGATGATAGTGTGCTAGATTTGATTGGTTCATATGTGCTTAATATTGATGATTTGAGTCATAGTGGTATCAAAGAGGTGCAATAGGTTTCATATTTGTATGTTTCAGACAATGTTGGTTTGACAGAAATTTTTGATTCTCAAGAGAAGCACTCTAATGGTCTATTTTCAATACAGCTGGGAGAATGCTTATAATACATAACAATGAGAAAGATAATGAGAAATATTGTATTGAATATGCATGCATTTTATATATTGAAGATAACAGGGGTTTGTCTGATGATTAATAATATAAACTACTGAACACTATAAGAATTTTGGGCCAAGCTAAGCATAGTGATTCTCTAAAAACTTTTAGTGATAGGGAAGATTGTATTTGTGTCTTCAAGAGAAATCTGTTGAATTCAAGAGAAAACCTGGTATTTGACAGGTGAAAAGTATGGTTTGAGCTTAGAACAGGTGAAGTTAAAACATAGAGGATTAAGGGTTGCCAGTGCATGGACAACTCTTGCTTTCCATCTTTAAAATTATTTCCCATGCACAGTAGTTTAGGGTTTTGGTTCACCTCCATCTTGCATTCATTTTGCATTCATTCCTTCATGCTTCATTTCCATTTCTAGTTTGCTCATTTTGTGTCTAGTCTGCTCACCCAAAGATTATGGATCCTTGCAATGATCTTACTATCATTCATCCCCAGACGGAGCCACTGTTGGAACTGTAAAAATTTGATGTTTTTACATATGATTTCATTCATATTTTTCCAAATAGGTTCCATCTTGAACACTTTTGCCCATATTTTACCCATGTTGCATTTTCTACTTGCATGAGTCTAAGTTGCCTATTGGCAAGACTCATCCAATGTCACGGTGATCACAAGTTTTCTGCATTCATCTTTCAGCATGACTTTCACACTATTTTGGCGACAGGTGGATACATATATCGGCAAAGGTTTGGGCATTGATGTAATGTTATAGTGATCTTTCTTTGTCTTGCCGACCGTTGACAACAGATATACCCTTCGGTGAGACTTATGATTCGATATATGGTCTTGGCGAGCCTGTCGGGTCTTGTCGACAAAGTTTGATGTAGCTTTCGACGGGAGTTTTTGTGTTGTCTTGGAAAACTAGTATGTGCTTAGGGTGTTTCGGTGAAGCAATGCATACTCTATGTGACATCTTGCCGAAGATTGGAAGTTACAGCGACCATGGTGTCTTGTTTGGCTTTCGGTGAAGCAAAGGGTAATCTCTATAGGGTCTCCCCGACGTTGGATAGTTATGGAAACAATGAACCAAGTGATATGTGCATCTTGGTGAGACATAGTGGGGGCTGTATGATATCTCCACAATTCAGATGGTCACAATGATGAAAAGAGGAAATCAAGGTGGCAATGATCAATGTTATAATTGCCTTCAACATACTGCTACATTGTCTTGGTGATTGGTTCACTACTGATTGATAAAATTCAAATGCTATTAGCTGACATGTAAAGTGCTAAAATAACCATTGATGGACAACATGATTTGGGCCTGATTTCCACAGTGGGCCAACATGAATTTGAAACGATGTGTTTCCTGATGCTGGTGTATAAATATGCACCCCATTTGTAATTGATTGTGATCAAATTTTAGATAGATAGTAGATTAGGAATGGATACAATAGAATAATTTTCTCTATTTAGAGACTATGTGCATGTTTTAAAATGGCGAATTCAATGGGAATCAGCTGGTATGGCAAGTTATTTTTGGTGTCAATTATATGTTGAGTTTATTGAAAAGTATTGTTGAAGTTGTCTCCAAGTTGATTCTTTCTAGTTATTTAAATTGATGTCACAAGTTTATTTTCAGTTTCTCTGTGCACATTTGCTACGTTTGTGTGGTTAATTAACTGGTTCTCTCAAGCAGAGATTAAATCCTTTTGGTTGATCATAGTAATCAGGGAGATTCATTTGGATTATTAAAGAAGAGCTCAGTAGTCATAATTTTGCATTTTTTATACAAGTTATGAACAAATCATATGCCTGCAATTTGATTTTCTGCCAGAATAAGTTGCCCACTTCTTTTTCATTTGACTCCCATACCCAACAAGGCACTGGTCTCTACAATTTCATTATTTGAATTCACTCAGTTTATTTATATCCATTAATTAAGTATTTTAGATTTTAGATTAGAAGACTATTTTCAAGTTGGATTTCATTTGTTCACCTCTCATTGCCATTGTGAACAAATTGCTTTAAGATAATCACAAGTTAAGCCTGCATTGTTCAAGAGAGGTACACCCGCCCAGGTTTTGCAGCACCTAAAGAGTAGAAGGTTGAATTCTTTCAACTTTTTCTGTTACCCTAAATCATATCAAGAGATTGGCAATCCCTTGAGGCATTCAGCCTGCGTTTTTCAGAGCTAACACTGAGTAGCTAATTGTGTGGCTTTTTGTTTTTTCACTTGTTGGATTCCCCTTTGAAAATTAGCTTGCAATGCTATTTTGTATTCGTTTGATATGCTGGAAGTTGGTGGTGACGGGGGTGGTGGTGGATTTGGAATGGTGTTTGTGGAGGTGGTGAGTGGTGATGTTTTGTTGATGATTTGAGTGGTAGATGGTGTTGTCATGTTGGTGGCTGGTCCTTGAGAAACCATTCTTTGAAATGTTAGGGGGTTGGTTGATGATGTCACGATTGCTTGTACATTTGTCATCTATTGTTGTGATATCGATGACAAGTTTTGAGCGTTTGGCATAATGCTTTGATTGATATTTGGGATGTTGTTTTGATCGATACTTGGTAAAGGAGGAATCCCTAAGCCAAGGAGTGGTGTGGATGATGATGGAAAAAGAGAAAGTGGTGGAAATGTAAGGGGTGCAAGTTCTTGCAAAAATGTTGTGGTGTCAAAAATGCTCCTTGGTCCAAACATGTCTCCTTCCTCTTGCGAATTTGTGAGGAGAGAAGTTTGAGGTGTTGCATGGAAGAATAACAATGATGGATCATGATGGAAAGTGAGAGGAACATTCTTATGTAATGGGGTTTTGGGTATTCTTTGTTCCAAGATGGTATTTGCATACAAGTTTTGATTATTAACAAGGGGGTGTGTTTGAATAGCATTGAGAAATGCATTTCCCTTATTAACATTGGGTTGGGTTGGAGCAAAAGATGTCGTGATTTGCGGAATGTTTTGGGTGATGTTTTGGGATGGGGGTGTAGATGAGATGGGAATGGTGGATGAGATTGGTGGTAGAGATGTCTCCATTATGGTACTCACGTTGAAATTCGAAGGTAATTTGGCCCCTTGTTTTGCTAGCTCAAGCATGTATAGCGAAGGGTTAAGCCTCATCATGATGTTGATGATTTTATGGTTTTCTGAATTTTGTAGCATTTCAATTATTTCTTCATGAGACATCCCAAAGGTAAGATCTTCCCCTTGATTTTCTTCTTGTAGATTTTGGGATGATGAGATAGCCAAAGGATTGCTTGATTTGACAAATTCATTTCAATGCTTGTTTGGCTTAGATCACTTGAAGTGGATGTTTATTTTTCAGCTTCCATGTTCTTCTTGTATTTAGATCTAGTTTGAACCATAAAACAAGGATCAATTTTCAAGAATAGGGGAGATGAATCTCTTGATTCTTTGGATTGATCTTAACTTTATGCACAAAATAGAAATTTTTAGGATATCTTAAGGGTCAAAAGGTGATATGATGATGATGCAAGAGATGGATGATGTGAATGCTTTTGGTATTTTGATAAATCTTGAAGGAGATACTAGTATTTTAGGACTTTCAGATATGTTTCGGGTTTTGATCTTGATTTTCTTGGATTTCCCTTGATTGATTGATTTTTTATTTGCTTTGATTTTGAACAAATAGACCCTAAGATTTTGGATGATTATCTAAAGGGTAGATTTTCTCAAAGGATGATAATTTGAATATGTGTAGGGAGAAGGATGCATCTACCCACACCTATTCAAACAAGATGATAGTTTAACTAATCATATGAAGAAGGATGCATCTACATACACCAAGCTAAACAAGATGATTTTGATAACTTTGACTAAGAATATGCAAAAGGATGCATCTACACATACCTAGCCAAAGATGATTTTGATAAAGTTTTCAAGGATTTAGTCTCAAGGATTTGATGATTTTTTATTTTTTCCAAAAAAGCCTAGCATTAAGGATGATTTAAAGATTTATCCAAAAGGTGATAATGAGATGATGCTTGTTTTGATGGATGGGTGAAAAAGATTTTGATTTCTTTTGATCCCAAGATGAACCTAAAAAAATACACTTTGTTTTCCTAGACCTAGGTATTGAAGAACATGCAATGCTTCTATAGAACTTTATTACCAAAGAATGATTTGATTTGAACATACATTTTCAAATTTTGAACCAATGACTTTCATTTTTGGATCTGGACTTCTTGAGAATCGCGAGGTTTCAACACACATGAGAGTTCATGTTGTTTATCTTTGCTTAGTGGCTTTATTTTACCCAAAAAATTCTTTGATTAGGTTTCCAAGATAGATGTCCAATGTCTTAATTTCTTCAAACCCCACAAAGTATATTATGTGGAAATTTGATGAATTCAAGGCAAGGGTTTAGCTATTGTTTACTTTATTAAACAAATTGAGATGCAATCCAATGTGTTTAGAAACCTCTAAGGATGTGAGTCCCAAGGGAAAGCAATAACACATGGATTGAGTCAATTGTATTTGTCTCCAAAAGGGTTTGAAGTTTGGATGATGATGTTAAGTGTTTGTTTTCAAGATGTTTTCAAACAAGCAAAGCATTTTGTAACCCAAGAATAAGTACAACCCTATGGATGTGAAAGAAAATTTTTGTTGGATTCCCACTTGGACAAGTCCAGATACACTTATCTTTAGTGAATGGTTAGATGCTTGAACCCACTGGCTCCCCTCCACAGTTCATTAATGTCAATCGGGGCAGCCAAGCATCAACACCCCTGAAACTCCCATGGAATGCTTTCCATTTCTACTAAAAGATAGTAAAAGTGTGGGGTAGTTTTAGAACGACCATTCTTGCACCAACAAATAGATTAAGGATTTTGGAAAATTCTAGAACATGGGTTTTAATAGGGACTTTCCATTCGTGGAGATTGACCCATATGGCCAGAGTCCCCTTTCAAATCCATCTCGTCATAATCAACCATGTGATATTGGTGTTTCTTCCAATACCCACATTTATATCCTGGCTAGAAATACTCTTGGGTTCAGAGTGTTATCGGTTGAGTCGTTCCCTTAGGTGAGTAATTTTTCCCCAAGGTAGGCCCTCTAAGATAAACAAAAGTGAATAAACCTATTCATAGTTCGATCACCCTCATTTAGAAACAAAGGGAGAACACATGCAATAAATTTATCCACACTCGCACAAGATTTTGTTCAATTTTAAACCCAAAGATGAAATGTGGAGGTGATTGCTTTATCTTAACCTAAAATAAAATAAAAAGGCCTTTTGATTTTGAAGATCGCTATAAAGCACGAGAGAAGTGCATACATCCTTTTTTAATGAAGTTAGTTGCAATAAGCCTTCACAAAACAAAATAACAAATATTCATTTTAGATCCCCAAATCAATTATGAGTTATTTTTAAATCACAAAAGGAAAAATCATAGACATTTTGTTCAATTGTTAACCAAATAAACAAGCTCTAGTAAGTTATAGTCCTAATGTTCATTTTAGCCCTTGCAAGAAAAATTTGAAAAGGTTCTTTTTAAAGCCCAAACGAAATTGGTGTCCTAAGAAAGAAGTGATAAAAATTTCTTAAAAGTGTTAAGAAAACACTAAAGTATTTAAAAACACTTTGATCTTGCAAAATATCCTCCTCATGCTTCTCCTTTTATTTTTTATTTCAACCTATAAGAGAGAAAACTACTTAGATTATGCAAAGTACAAAGATAAAAAAGTAGAAAACAAAAGATAAATTGATCATTAATCAAAAGGAACATGCTAAAATTTAATTTCAACTTTTTACTCCCTTCTAGTGGCACAACCCGTGACTGTGTCAGAGTTTGATTTCTTAGTGATGCTCTTAGAGTGCTGCTTACAAGTCAGCGTTGCTCTATATCAGGGACAATGAGCTCAACTGTGTTGCACTTTTTCCCAACATCGCAGTTTGATTGTTTTAAAAAATCCTGTGGGTCAGAACGATCAAGTGGCACAGTTTGGAATTCAAATTTTTGGGTGTGAAGACTCCAATGTTGTAGTTTGAGTTTCTAGTGGTGCTATATGGCGACATTGAAGAGTCAGTGGTGCTAAAACAGTGACACTGAGCTCTCAATGTGGGAATTTTTCTATGTATAAACAAAAACAAGAAATTTTGTGAGAAAAGTGATAAAGAATGAGATGTTTCCCTCCTTCTAGCGCTAAATGTGTGAACCCCAATCCTAATACCTACAAAATAATGAGAACAAACACATTAAGTTAGAGATTGAAAGCAAGAACAAGGATTCCCCATGAAATCCATTTACAAAACTCAAATTAGGAAAATAAATAATGAAGAACACAATGAAAACCACAAAATAGATTGAATCCTAATTTAAATTTGCAAACTCATGATCCCATGGGGGAATTGGTGCCAATTTGATGTGAAAATTGGCCCTTTCTCAATCCCTATGATGGAAGATTGATATGTTGGAGATATGTTGATGAGTGATCCACTTTTTTTATGAAGGATGAATGCTTCCAAGCTAAAAAACCTATATAACCTAGCTATGATTCAATGATATTTGATGGAAATGGCTAAATATTTTAGCATAATAATTTTGTATAGTTTGTGGATGATCAAATGAGGATATGAGCTCTTTATTTATAGAATTCCAAGATGGATGAATGTCCAAATTTGAGAAATGTGTGACTAAATTTCATCCAATGGCAAGATGCCACTTGTGAATCTATGAGTGGATGGAGGATGTGCAAGTTTTGAGGATTGTGCCAATAAATGCACATTTTTGAATTTCAAATTTGTTGAAATGACTTGCAAGAGGGAATGGAAAATTCAATAAATGCCACTTGGCTCAAGACAAAGGACATGTAAGATGAAATAAATGCCTTGTTGGATGTACATATCCACTTGGAATTTTTGAATTCAAACTTGGAAAATATTCCAAAAAGATTCCTTGTGAGGAAAACAGAGATTTAATAAATGAATTAAATCTATTTTCATGTGCAACTTGCAAAATCTAGAGGATGGGACAGGACAAGAGATTAAATTAATTAAGGGTTAAATAATTTAATGAGAGATTAGATGATCTGACCTATTTGACTCAAATTTATGGATTTATTTTAAATCAAATAAAAGAGGAATATGATAAGAGAATAATTAAATGAGGATTTTGATTTATTTAATTAAAAGATATGGTGTTAGATTAAATCAAATAAGGTTTTAATTTATTTAATTTAATAGATGGATTTAGAGATTTAATTAAACAAAATTGACTTTTTAATTAAATAGGGATAACTAGATTGATTGATTTAATTAACAAAAGAGAGAGAATTAATTAAATAACAGGTTTATTTAATTAAGGGAGAAATATTGATGAATTTAATTAGATAAGGATATTTGATTAAATGGTTAGATCAAGGGATGATTCAGGATGAAACAATGTTAGTAAGCGCGATCAGATGCACAATGTCAATCGGTATATTTTACATGTCTACAATAACTTTCATTAACTTGAGATACAGGGAATTGACCATCAACACCCTTAAGCTAGTAGATGTTACCATATGTTCTTCACCCTACAACAACCATAGTTTCAAAACCTTTCCTAATATCAGAAGTGTTATCTTGAAACACATGCTTGAATCCTTTGCTACACATTTGTCCAACACTCAAAAGATTATTCCTTAAGCCCTTAACATAATAGACATCATCAGTACTATGTTTCCCATAAAAAATAATTATTCCTCTCCCAACAATATTTACTGCAGAATAGTCTCCAAACATGACTAAACCACCATAATACTTTTCAAGTTTAGTGAACTTACTTTTATCTCTAGTTATGTGATTAGAGCAGCCATTGTCAATCACCCAATAGTATTTGTCCTATCTAGCATGAAATGCAATAGCCAGAGTACCTTCCATCTCTTCTTCTTGTTCTTTGGACCATTTTCCCTTGCACACCTTCTAGAGTTAGTAGACACAAATTTATTGTCTAAGGCTAAAAACAAGCATTCCTCATCATCACCCTCAAAATTAGATTCATCATTAGAGATTCCAACATCTTCTCTAGCATAATACAACTTCTTGTACTTCTTATCATTTTTGTCAAAATGATACTTGTTCTTCTTATGTATAGCTTTTTTTGGACATCTTGAAGCATAATGACCAATATTTGCACAACTAAAACATTTAAAAAGTAACAAACCTTTGTACTAACTGGTACCTTTCTTCAACTTGTAAAATTTTCTTCCAACTCATTTGAACTATCATCCTTCGAATCATCTTCTATCTTTGTAGCTTTAAAGGTTGAATCTATCTTCACCTATTTCTTTCCAAACTTCCTCATCTTGAATGAATTCAAGGTCCCAAATAGTTGTTCTATAGTAAAATTCTTAGGATCATACACTTCTTCAATAACTGAGACCTTATCAATGTAACTCTCTGGTAAGTTTATTAATCTTCTCTATTATATCTTGATTTTCCAAAGTACCCCCTTGATTCCTAACTTAATTTTCTACAAGATCAACCCTTTGGAAATAGCTTGCAATGTATCCACCTTCTTCCATTTTTAAATTTTCATATCAATGCTTTGCTATTAGCTTCTTTGAAAATTTCAATCTATCATTTCCTTCATAGAGATCTTCCAACTTTTTCCAAACTTCATAAGTAGTGCCTAAAGAAATAAATTTTGTTCACTCGGTCTTAGATAAATCACTATAAATAGCATACCTTTCTTTTTCATTTCCCTCATAGGAAAAAATCTCATTTGCAGAAGAAGAACCACTTTCCAACTCAACATATTTTGTCTCAATAGCTTTTCGGGTCTTGTAACTAAGAGAGATTATGTAACCTCTCATCTTCACTTTCCAACCATTGTAGTCAGATCCATCAAACATAGGGATTACCAATTTTTGTGCTATCAAATCTACCTCAAGTGGTTAAGCTCTTCATCAAGGAACCAAAGCTCTGATACCAATTATTGAAAGGCACAAGACAACTGAGAAGGGGGGTGAATTAGTTGTCACCAAACTCAATCACAATTATTAAACACTTATCAACTTCACTACCTCTTTATTTTGTTATTAAGTATGAACATGAAATGCAAATAACAAAAATCAATATCAACACATAAAACACCTAATTTTACATGGAAAACCCAATAAGGAAAAAACCACGATGAGGATTAGCTCACAATATAAAGTAATTGCACAACTTATTACAAAGAGGCTCACTGCCAAGAAGGTGTGACTATCTAGATACAAAGACTCACTACCTACTGTGAACAAGATTTTTTCCTCATGCTAACATAAACAACACAATAGATAATTATTCAAGTTAGCACAACAATAATCAATCTCCCTATGAAATTCTTAATCACATTAAGACAAGGAAACATGTAAACTTATCTGAAATGGATTAAGCTATCATCTCATAGGGGGATTGGTGCTATTTTGATGTGGAAAATAGCATTTTCCCAACCCATTTTTGATAAGATCAAGATATGAAGATGCAAGATACTGAGTGTGTATCAAGTTGTGTAACTTGTGGAGGATTAATGCAATAGATGAAGCCTCTATTTATAACCAAGAAGGATAGAAGAATGCCAAACATGGAGGATGTGGGACTAAAGATCCACCAATGACAAGATACTATTTGTCAATATGTGAGAGTTTGAGGAATGAGCACATTTTGGTCAATGTGCCAAAGAGGGGGAGATTTGAAATCTGAATTTGATAAAAAGATGAGTTAAATGCTAAGTTTGACTTGTGCAAGAGACATGTAAGAGATCTTAAATGCTTTGTTTGATGTACATGTCAATTTTGGGGGAGATTTCAAATTTGGAAGAATATTCTCTTTTTATGCCATGTTTAGAGAAAATGGAGAATTTAATAAATCAATAAATTGATTTATTTGTGCAAGTGGGAAAAGCTAGAGGATGTGATGGGTGATTAGGATTAGATTAATCATGATTAGATTATTTTAAGTGAAGATTACGTGATTTGACCATTTTGACTTAGATTTTAGGAATAAAATAAATCAAAATGAGAGGAATATAATTTAGAATTAATTAAATAAAGATTTTAATTTATTTAATTAAAGAAGATGGTGATAGCTTTAAATCAAATAAAGATAGATTTATTTAATTTAAATGAGATAATAATAAAGTGAATCTATTTAAAAGATGAAATGATTTAATGAAATAAAGTGAATGAAATGTTAGATTTAATTAAATAAAGGTTATTCAATAAAAATGGTGAATTGAAATGCATGCATATTTTACATGTTTACATTTTTCCCCTCTTTGAAGCAATGCACTTGATGCGTTGGTTCAAAGAATAAACACTACCAAGATCAAAGTAAAAAAAATTCTGATTTTTTTGGATGCCCTATTGAAAAGAAGTATATTGGTACATTTCCCCCTTGAGAGATCGAGTAAAAGATTCAATTTGAGGGTTGAGCTCACGATAAAGAGGTTCAAGATAGATGTATGGATGGTTATGATGATGATGTGATGGTTTTAAGATGCTGAGTATAACAAATATATTATCCTAAACATTTTAAATAATGATGCAATGCATGTGGAATGGATGATGTGAATGATTTGATGATTCCTATATGATTATGCAATGGATGTTTTATGTAGATGCTTAAGCTAACAAATCTATATTATGATGATGATGCAAATGTAATGCATGTGAAATGATCGATGTTTCCTATTATGTATGATATAAATGATATGTGGTATGTTGACGGTTTGTGGATGCAGGATGGATGCATGTTATGATAGCATGTTAGTGTCGAGAGAAGAAAGAAATGATGACAAGTGGATCCAACAAGTCCATGAGCAGTCGAGACTTTATCAAATATGATGATAAGTGATGATGATGTGTGCTTATCAAGGATTGGGATTTAAAAAGGGCTTACTTACCTTATGTTTGATAACACACATAGATACGATGCATCAAGGTATAGACAACTAGTATGGTGTTGTATCTAGTGAGATGGACTTTGACTCGAAAAATAGATAGGAGTATCCTTGTTCATACCTAACATACAAGAGCCTTGCTAGGATGTACTTTAGAAGTTTCAAACATCTCAGACCAAAAAATGGAAAGGTATAACCTATCAATGCAATAGTCAACAAGCTACCCAAAGCATATTCCATACACACCTAACAAAGAAAGTATTCACCATGGTTATATTACAAGAATGTCCAAAAAGCACAACAGAAAAAAGATAGTGATCATTTCCCCATTCCTTTCTCTCTAAATTTCTTTGATTAGACATCATCGAGAGGTCACTGGAATGAGCACAATAAGATAAATCAAAAGGAAAAGATCAAGCATCCAAACAAGTCAATTTTCTTCATACCTCTAGCTAAGGGGATTTGTTTTGATTAGGATAAGAATCCAAAGTAATATCCAAAATGATGCCCATTGTCGAAATGATATATCCTAGGGTATGCATTGTATAGGATGATGATGGGTTAATAAGTTGTTTGATAGGCTTTTGATATAAAGTTGATTGACATGTTTGCTAATGATCAAGAGTTTGATTTTGTGTTTAAAAGTTTGTTGTTTTGATTTTGATTTTTTATTTGAAGCTTGATTTTGCTGATTGTTGTGGTTGTTTTTGTTTGTATTTCCAAAGGATGACAGTGATGATCAGTTTATTATGGATGATTGATTATTGCAGGTGAAAGTGAAATGATGTTGATGGATTTTTTCAAATATTTGGATGTTTTTGACATTTTTTGGAATGTTTTGAGGATGTTTTTGGATTTTTTTGAGATTTTACAAATGTTTTTATTTTCCAAATTTTCAAATGTTTTTGTATTTTGTGAGATTTTATGAATGTTTTGATTTTCCAAAATTTTAAATGTTTTTGGATTTTGTGAGATTTTATGAATGTTTTTGGATTTTGTGTCTTGAGGGTTGATCAAAGATTAGCCTTTCCTACATTTAATCTTAGAGATGACATAGTTCGTATAACATGTTTTGACTTTTTTTGTTTTTATGACTATTTTTTTATTTTTCGTATGATTTTGATGATTCAGATAATGATGTGTCTAATGATATCAGTGCTCTGTTTTGAGACTATTTTGCAAACCAAGCTAAGTTTGATTGATCTAATTGATGGATTGAGGATGATAACATTGTTGAGGATACACAACAATGCAAGGATTTGATTGATCAAGCCTGATGATGATAACATTGTTCAAGATACACAAAAATAAAAGGATTTGATTGATCAGGATTGAAGCTTGATTTGGAACAAAATTGTTTGAATGATTTGATGTGACATTAAAGCACATGTTAGATGCAACTGATATTGACTGTTTGGATTGATGTTCGATGAAAGATGAAGCTTGATAAGGAATGTCTTGTCAAAATGTGCCATGGGCTAGTGATTTGGATTTTTTCTCACAAGTGGTGGACCAATTTGATTTCACATTTTTCCAATGTTCGGATCACCATATAATTTGGAGGCTATAGATCAAGATTTATTCCCAAAGAAAGATGTAAATACTTGCTCCCAGTGTCTATAAATGTATGGAATTCCATGGGTGGATGCTCGGATAGGTGTATGGATGGATGGATATGGAAAACATGCAAAGGATGCTAAGGATTATCTTGCAATAAGATAAGGTGTTTGAATGGAGGAATGCTTCATTAGATAATGCTTCATGGCTCATATAATGTTGGATAGGATAGGATCAATGAAAATGACCCATGTCAAGATGTTTACCATAAACAAGTGTAAAGTGAGCACCAAATTTTCATCAAGATCAAGATATTTTGGACTATGAATGCAGATGGATGAAAATGGATTGGATAAATGGTTCATGGATGAATTCATTTATTATGGATAAGATGGATGGAATGTTGGATTTATTATGGATGGGAAGAGATGCTTTTGCTTGAACTAGTGCACGTAGATGATCAATTCTACACATGACACTTGTTTGCCAGGTTTTCATCATGGTACCTACCCAAAGTGCCACTGTAGTGGTTTTCACTGGAGGACAATTTTTAGCTTTACTATTTTCATGATTTTTTGATTTTTTTGGATTTTCACATTTTTTGGTTTTTTTTTGAAAGATTTTATGCTCATGCTGAACCACCTTGTGGTGTTGATGTAGATTATTTTTTCATAATGTTCCATCGATATCCAACTTGAAGTTGTTTTTCCAAGATACATGCACTTGAATGCAAATTTTGATATTCCTAATTTGCTTTGTCGATATCAGAGTTAACTCTGTCTTTGTGTGCACACACGATAGAGTGCCTTCTAAATCCTTATGATGAAGGGTCGTTGCCAACACATGGTCAATGTGAGAATTGGATATTATGCGTGGAGGCATGGATGGAGTGTGTTTAGGGATAAGAGATGGATTGGTTGACAGTTTGGAACCTTTGACTCTCCAAACTTGGGAAGATGAGCAATAATGGGTGGATACAAAAGTGTGCATGGAATTAGGACCAACTACTTGATACGCTTTGTACATCACTTGAAAATCATGATTTTACTTTTGTAGATGTCTTTGATGGATACTTTTCCCTCTTTTATTTTTCCTTGTAGTTTTTGTGACTAATGAAGTTTGATAGGGATATTCTTTCTTTGTATTTTTTGGTATCCATGTGTATTTGATGTGTCCCTTCATGCTCTGCTTCATTTCCTTTGATAACGTTCTTTTTGCTTTGATTCAAATATTTCTTTTGATGTTGGTCCCAATTCATGGATGGGGTGATTGGTGGATGAAGATTCGTGACGTGGTTCATTGTAGTATTGGCATTGGTTTCAGCATAAGGACTCTTTGTTCTCCCTATGTTGATGTTTGCTTGAGACAAAGTTTCCCCTAGTATGGCAGTAGTGGCACCTTTGTTCCTTGATTCTTCCCATTTTGAGATGTCTTGTTCAGTGAGCTTTCTTTGATAAATGACCACTACAAATGACGTTATTTCAATTTGTTGCTTTGCTGACTCTAGAATATCCTATTTTGTCTGACTTGTTACTTTAAGTAGATAATGTTGGATATCTTTAGTCATTATGTTCTCAGTCTAAATTTGGGATATATCTAATCTTAATGTTGAAAACTCTGTTTGAGTGTAAGAATCAATAACCTGCTCTTTTTGTGTAATAATATCAAGAGTAAAGGAATCATGTTCTGAATGAAGATCATCCATGTGTCCCTCCAAAGAAAGCATCTCATGGGTATATGGAGGAGTATGTGCTATATGGATATGATCATTATCTATGACATCCTATATAGATAGGAGAGTGTCCATTAAATTTTTATAGTATCTTGGAGATACAAATTCTTGATCTTGAATAATTTCATAATTGCTTTCAACATGATTTGGATCAAGTTCTTGACATGGGTCAGTTTCAAAGGATACTTGGATATCTTTATTAGGAATCGTAACTATCTCAATATCCTCAGGATCATTGAGTGGATTTGGATCAAATGTTGAGTTGAATATTCCTTCAGTATCTGCAACCATGAGGTCAAAGGATGTCAATATGCCTTGGGAAGGACCATTGCTAGACTTTGGTGAGAGATGTTGATCATGCTTCAAAATAAATTCTTGAGATATGTCCTCTAACTCATAAGGTGATGTAGAGACATTTTCAATACAATCATTGGTTGATGGATCATAGATTATGTCAATGGGATCAAATAATTCTAGCATTCCTTGAAATAGATCACTAAAAAGTGGCTCTTGATGTATGGTGAGTTGATCATCAGATGGGGTAGAAACATCTTCAATGTGTTCGTTGATGAAGAGATCTTGAACATTTTTTTCAACAATTGTTGTGGCAAGATTCTCGATGTTTTCAACCATAGGATCAAATGATGTTGACATTTCTTGAATTGGATCATTGTTGGGTATTGTTGGTGGATTTTGATCATGATTGAAAAGTGACTCTTGATGTATGTTAATGGAAAGATCTTGATCATTTTCCCCAATAATGATTGTCTTTGATCAATAAGGTCTTGGATGAGATTTTTGAGTCGAATGCAATTTGATGTTGTGTGTCCCTTTGTTTTGTGAAAATCAGAAAGTTGATTCTTGTTATACCATGGTGATTTTACTAGGGGTTCTTGATAGTTTTCATAAATAGGGATTTTAATGAGAATTTCTTGTATCAATTGTTGCATGATCGATTTGAATGATCCACCAAGTGGTGTGTATTTTTCATTTGTTACACTCTGATATCTGTGCTTGTTGAGATGATTCTTGTCATGATTGATCTTGGAGATGTGATGATTGATCTTAAAGATGTGGTGATTGATCTTTGAGACGTGGTGATTGGGTTTGTTGTTGATGTTGTTGATATTGTTCTTGATGTGGTTGTGGACACAACTCAATGCTTTTATGACATGGTTTAACCAATGGAAGAGTGTATTGATTTTGGAGTGAAGATGTCTCTTGGCTCAATAATTCAATTAGTTTGGCTAGTGAAGCAAGTTGATCTAGTGAAATTTGATCTTGATTTTGATTTTGACTCCCTTGATATAGTTCATTTTGTTTTTGTTCAAGAAAACTTGGAATGCATACTTGAGGTGTTTGCATGGGATCATGGATAGATTGATTTTGGATAATGTTTTGATTTGGGATGATGTTCAGATTTGGCATTATGGGTTGAAATTGAACATTGTTTTGATTTGGAAACATATTGCCTTGATTTAGATAACTTTGATTTTGCATGGTGTTACCTTGACTTGGATGAATACATGGAGTCGTTAACATCTTGTTTGGAATTTGAACAACATTTGTATGATTCACAAACATATTTATCCCAAAGTTTTCCAAGTGCAGATTTGAAATGTTCATGTTTGGAAAACTTGTACTTGGTTTATTCACACTTGGCATGTATGGATTTGGTGGGATGATGTTTTTTTGAGGAAGGCTCATGCATTGGGTGTTTGGTTGATAGATTTGTAGGTTTGTACTTGGATTTAAATCTACCATCGAGAAAGGTGTTCCAAAATTTTAACTAGGCATACTCACATTTGTTGTACCATTGAGCTTTGTAGGAGATAATGATCCCATGTAAAAATTGTATAAATGTGAGTGTTGATAATCAATCGGCATTGTAAGGCTTTGAGAGTTTGGTTGGTTTAGACCACTCATGATGTATGAATCAAGTTTATATTACATGTTCCTCTTGTTTTGAGGTCTTATTTGGACCATAAAATAAGGATGAAATTTCAAGAATGTGGGAGGTGAACCTCTAATTCTTTGGATTGATCCAAACTCTAGGTACAAAAAAGGAAAGTCTAATATTTTAAGGATCAAAAGGATGGTGATGAGATATGAAAGATGGGTGATTGGTGAATGATTGGAATTCTTAGGAAACCTTGAAGAGGATGCTAAACTTTAGGACTTGGATTGATGTTTGATTTGATTTTGGATTGGTTTGATTTGATTTGGATAGTGAAATCATAAAATCTAAGAGGTTGGATGTTGTACTAGAGTATATTTTTCCACACGATGCTAATTTTACTAAGTGGAGAAGAAGGATTCATCTAAACACACCTAACCAAACAAGATGATTTTTTGATTGGATTTTGATTTTGGATTTATGAACTCCTAAACCACAAGATGTTGGATGTTATCAAGGGATAAATTTGTCCACAAGGTTTATTAATTTGACTAAATATGTGGAGAAGGATGCATCTACACACATCTAATCAAACGAGATGGTTTTCTGATTGGTTTCAAATGATTTTCCCAAAGATTAACTAGAAGGATTTTTTCAAGATTTCCAATAGTTGATGATGAGATTATTTTGATTTTGATGTTTGGGAGATGGATGAAAGTTTTTATTTTGATTCTAAGAGACTTAGAGAGACTTTGTTTACTAGACCAAGATATTGAAGAACATGCTTTTCTCTAAGAGTAGTTCAAACCAAAATACCAATGTTTTCTTTAAAGACGATAAAAAGATAAAAAAGCACATGTGTGGGGTTCAATTGATTTAATCTTGGTTAATCAATTGCTTTTACTACATCCACACTTCTTGCTTATTTTTCAAACTGAATGTCTATGTCTCAATTTCTTTTCATCCCACAAAGTCCATTATGTGGAAATCAAGAAAATCAAGGCGATAGCTCCCTAATGTTGACTTTGGAATGAACAAATCGAGATATAGGTCCTAGTGTTTAGAAGCCTTCTAGGGATAAGCACCCCTAGGGACAAGCAGTAACACATGGATTTTCCAAAGGTATTTGTTTCTCCCAAAGGGTTTGAAATTTGATGACCTTGTTGAATGTTTGTTTCAGTGTTTTCGATCCAAGCACTATGTTTTCAAACTAACTCACAAGCAATATAACATCCTAGCTCAATTGGTACAATTTTCTTGGTGGGATTGCCTCATGCCCTTCGTAGTAGAAGAGATGATTTTACATGCAACCAAGGAAAAAATATAAAGTTATGTTAATAATGAAGTCTTAACATCTATATTTTAACCAAGATCGAACATGGCAGGCAACTTCTTAGAATCTAAGTTCCAATGCACCACTTTGATAAACTCATTGGATGGGTTGGTTGGCTACTACAAACAAGGTTCTTAATGAAAACAAACCATGAACACCAGAACCAACACTTACCCGCTTGGCCACTTAAGGCTCTTCAACCATTCTCATTCCACTTAAGGTGTGGGATTAGGTGTAGTCTATTGTTGGCACAAATTGGTGCTAATTTCTCATGATTTCACACCCTTTGATATAGCCCGCCAATAAACGTGCTTGCAAGAACTTTCCTATGAGCTTCTTGCTACGAGGTGTTTCTCATAGTAAGCCCTCTCTTAAAGGTGAGTCAAAGCAATAACATGCATTTTGAGTGTTTCTCTTGCACCCAAGATCGTACGAAGCACAAGGGGAGAGGATACGCACTTCAAAATGCACCAAAGATGAGATCACACAATTCAATCACTTGTTCTTTTTATAGCCTCAAAGCAACGATTAATTGATTTTAAAGCGCTAAACTTGAGTGTGAAGTTGTCTGTCAAATTTCTAAAACCCAAATTGAAATTTAGTAAGTGTCTAATGTTTTTTTTAACCCTTTGTAACAAAAAGAAAGCTTTTGCATGTTCTTTTTCATACTCAAAAGGAAGTGAGTCATCCAAAACAGAAAAAAAAAAAAGTGGAAAATGAAAGCCTTAGGCTTATTGAAATAAGCATTTAAAAATTCTTTCATCAAGTTCAAGTTCAATGCTCAATTTCCTTCAACTCCAATCTGCTTGCGACCCCTCGATTCCAATGCCACTGATTCTTTATGCAAACTTTTCATTCACATGTTTGATCTTGATATTCGTTGTCTTATTTTCCAACTTGGCAAGCTGCAACCTAAGAACAAAGACTCAATTAAGACAATTGACACCAAAATTATGAGTTGTTTTCCATCAAGTTAGCGGGTGCCAAATTGGTCTTGCTGAAAAGACTTTTAAAAACTTTCAAGTAAATGCCATTGACAAGCATATGAATAAAACAACCAATAAAAGATTTTAAAAACTTTCAAGAAAATGCATTTAGTCAGTGTATGTCTATGTGCTCCCCCAAGTTTTTTGATGCATACTAACTTAATCCAAATTGAAATAAATAGATGAGTTACTGTGCAAGAAAAGAAAAACATTAATTGTGTGAATATATGACCCTATTTAATGCACCATCATTTGTTGGATTACAGTTTTTTGTCAGAGTCTAACATCTCAATTTACTATTTGGAAAATCACAATTTGTATTTCTAAATTTAAATGCTCTGGCCTTTCTAAATGATCACATCCATTGAGAATACTGAACCCATGACTACGACACTTTCAAAAGAGTGTTAATGGTACAATGAGTAACCACTTTCTTTGGCTATTTGCAGTCAGTTGTCATGACATCTATTTTTTTTGTTGTTACCTTCAACGTAAGCCAAGATGCTTCCTCATTACATACGCTATTATATAGTGAAATGGATACGGCTCTGCACATGAGAATATGTGGCCTCAATTTAAAGATAATAGGAAAATGGACAGACCCGTCAAAAAGATGTGGAAAAAATATGACAGAAAGGAGATTCCATCAAGAATATTAAGCTTTTTGTCAAATTTGAGATGAAAAATGTAGAGGTTATTTTTGTGTTAGGGTGAAATACAACCAATCCTCCTTATTCAATGGCTTGAGGAGGTGTATTATGCACAGATAAATTGTTGAATTGTTGCATTGATAGAAAATACTTAGAGCATCATATCGCTATACTAGAGAGAGGAGCATTTAATTGATACCTTTAATACATTTAAATGAACAATGTATAGATGCAGAAAAAGCATGAAAACTATCTATACGAGAATAAAGAGACTTGAAATGAATTCAACCAAAGACTACAAAGTATTCACCAAAATCGATTTTACAAAAGCTTTGAAATCCTCCAATGAATATAATAGTGGGAAAGAATCTACTCTTCGGTGAATGATCTTGTTTTGAAATTTTCTATTAGCATAAGCAATGGATGATAGGAGGTTGAATTTTGACATAAAATGATTTTGTGGTTTCCAGGCTGTAATATAGTAGTGCATTTACTATACAATGGGTTATGTGGACAACAAAGGATATAAAGACTGAGGCGTGTAGGCATGGAGGTAGCCGTTAGGTTTTGATACTTCCTCGAGCTATATGTGACAACAGTAACTCCCATCATCTCTTAATAACTCTCAAAAGGTGTTTGACACATAGAGAACTATAAATTACTTAGTTAGTGCATGCGGTGTAGATTACTCCTTATGTCTGATTGCTCTAGTTATGCAAATCCTACTTTATCATATTATTGCCACTGAACTATGTAATAGATTGCAGACAAAATTGAACAATAATTAACATAGTTTTCATTAATTTCAACCTACCATACTATCATAGAATGTAACACACTCTTTCTAAATGATGAAATACAACACATCTAGAGTTGGGATTCATAAGATATTCCCAATGTAAATAAAAAATACTAATCTTGAATAAACATAGATGTAAATCAGAAAATTACCTTAAACTGCGGTATATCTTAAAACCAAATGAATTTTAAAATTCAAACATAATAGCTGGTAAATCATGATATATATATATATATATATATATATATATATGCTATGATAGACATATATGCAAAATATGTATGCGTGGATAGGTATGTAACAATATGGTAGAATGCCTAAAGAAATGCAGGTCACATGAACTGCTATGGTTGTAGGATATGTAGTGTTAGAAGCTTTTAAGAAAATGCACGTGGAAAGAACAAAGTCAGATGATAGTTTTAGCAGCATTATTGACATTTTATTCCCCTAACACAATGCTTCATACCCACAACTTTTTTTTTAATCTTTCATATTCATTGGAATGCAAAGGAAATTTAATGATGCATTCAAACAAGTCACAGTTTACAGATTTGAAGCAAACCAAAATCTACATGGAATACGAAAATCTAAAGAATGTTACAATGTGTAGATTTGAAGGAGTCAATATCTCAAGACCCTCCTTCTAGCACCATATGTGAGCAAGAATTTTTCCTCATGCTAACATAAACAACACAACAAATAATTATTCAAGTTAGCACAACAATAATCAAGGTCCCTATGAAATTATTAATCACATCAAGACAAGGAAACATGATAAAAAGTATAAAAAGAAAGCATAAACATGTAAACTTATCTAAAATGGATCAAGCTATCCTTTCATAGGGGGATTGGTGCTATTTTGATGTGGAAAATAGCCCTATCCCAACCCATTTTGATAAGTTCAAGATATGAAGATGCAAGATAATGAGCGTGTCTCAAGTTGTATAACTTGTGGATGATTAATACAATAGAGGAGGATGCTATTTATAACCAAGAAGGATAGAAGAATTACAAACATGGAGGATGTGGGACTAAAGATCCACCAATGACAAGATGCAACTTTCAACATGTGAGAGGTTGAGGAATGAGCACATTTTGGTCAATGTGTAAAGAGGGGGAGATTTGAAATTTAAATTTGATGAAAAGATGATTTAAATGCTAAGTTTGAATTGTGCAAGAGACATGTAAGAGATCTTAAATGCTTTGTTTGATGTACATGTCAGTTTGGGGGGAGATTTCAAATTTGGAAGAATATTCTCTTTTTATGCCATGTTGAGAGAAAATGGAAAATTTAATAAATCAATAAATTGATTTATTTGTGCAAGTGGGAAAAGCTAGAGGATGTGATGGGTGACTAGGATTAGATTAATCATGATTTGATTATTTTAAGTGAATATTAGGTGATTTGACCATTTTGACTTAGATTTTAGGATTAAAATAAATCAAAATAAGAGGAATATGATTTAGACTTAATTAAATAAAGATTTTGATTTATTTAATTAAAGAAGATGGTGATAGCTTTAAATCAAATAAAGATAGATTTATTTAATTTAAATGAGATAATGATAAAGTGATTTTATTTAAAAGATGAAATGATTTAATCAAATAAAGTGAATGAAATGTTAGATTTAATTAAATAATCATTATTCGATTAAAATGGTGAAATGAAATGCATGCATATTTTATGTGTCTACACCTATAGAAAGGACTCACTATCCAAAAGGGAGGCCTACTGCCTATAGATACAAAAGATAGTAGAAAGATCCACAACAACAAATTGCACACATCCATAGCATTGATTAGAAGATTGCAGAAACCATCAGCTTAGTGCCTTTAGGAATATAACACATTAAATTTCTGCTACCTCAATTCAATCTCACACACTTTGCTTCTCACACTTCTCACATTCTTCATCTATCTATAATCCTTTGCAACTTGACTTGTATTTATACTGTCTTCACACTTAGAAACTTCCTCCAAGGTTGGCTACACACACTTCATTTTACAAGTTCAAATTAGGTCGACAACTCAACTTTCCCATGTTGGAAAGGAATGAGGGAAAACCACACCAATACTTAACTATGACCCAAAAAACATTTCAAATCAATAACACACTTCCTCAATTAAAACTTATCCTTCATATAAATTGTAAACAAGTCAGCCAAACCTAATGAAAACACAAATGATCTTTGAAGTGCATGATTCCATAAGAAGAAGATAAGATGTGGACCACACAACATGCTTCACCATACACCAAAACACATCTTGGATACCATTTGATTCATCCACATTAGCTACAACAATCTTCATACTCAAAACACTCTCCATTAGTCTATCCAGATTGCACAAACACACATAGGAGTTTTGGAACCCATCTTCCAGAGCATCAAACCATGAACACCTTTGTGAAAATATAGATACCACCTTCACAAGATTTCTACCAAATATGTAAGACAATAAAAAAACCAACATAGGAATGTGGAGCAAAAACATTTCTCCTAGTCATAGACAAACAACTCTACCAGACCAATTCACACACTAGTGAACACAACTTGCACTCTCCATCAAACTAGAAGCTACAATCTAGGAGATATCACAAATAGATACCAATAAAAACCACTTTAGATACACACAAGAATAGGATCAATATAGAATAAATGTGAAGCACAAATTGGAGCAAACTTTGAACATAAACATAACTCTCACTTCATTATTTCTTAAAATTACTTGATAACTCATCATTTCAACATACCTATAACACCATAAAGATAGCTCCATGTACTCACAACATCTCATTAGCATCTCAAATATGCATGCACAACTTGAAATATTGTGTACTATGTTGACATCAATGACAACAATAGTTACAACACTACCAAACTGACTCATACTTGCAACATGGGTGGTGCAGGGTGCATAATGCACCTGTTGATGATGTTTTCTGCACAACAACTCAGCCAAAATATAATATCCTATCTCTCTTGAAAGGTAAATCTCTATCAGTAACCCTCAAGAGATAACCCCAAGGTCTCTAATGTCAGGACTTGACAATGCATAAACAACTCAGTGATAAATGTGATTTAATGATGGTAATCACAAAGGGACCTTACTACAAGCAAATATCAAATCTTGAACTTATTAGATTTGGAAATGTAATGATACTTCAATCCTAAATCTAACTTAAATGATAAATAAATAACAAAAGATTAGGTTTTCAAAGAGATTCCTAAATTTAACTACTCCTAAGATTAATCATGCAAATGATGAAATACTTGAAATGGACCAATCCCTCATAAACTAATTCCTACTTAACCCAGACAAACCTGCAATCTCACAGAAATAGTGCAATCTTCTAAGGTTTTAAATATTTTTAGACCATGAATATTCATCCAAGACAACCTAATTGCAATTGAAATGGATAAAATTCACAGTTTAACTAAGCACAATGAGTATAAAGGTCTAGGCTAACTTTGCAAAGCAACTAACAATTAGCTAGCTGCAAACACTTCAAGCATCAAATCATATACACCATTGAATCAGATCTAAATCTAAATCTAACATATATCTAATAACCTTGAGCAATTTGAAAGATAAAATCATAAGAACCATGCAAGATAAGTCAACACAAAAGAGATCACCAGAAAATCATAATGTCTTCAATTGTATTGCATCACCAAATTTCAGCAACAATTCCAATGTTATGTTACAACACTTTCTCATAATGACCTAATTTCTACCTCTCCTCTACTACCTAATTCGCTCTTGTAGTAAAACTATCTCTATGTGTATATCTCTCTCTATGTGTATATCTATCTCTATGTGTTAGAAATGAGGCAAAATGCCAAATTTATAGGAACCTCCAAAGCATGTCAGCCCAATTTAGATTTTACAATAATAAATGGCCATAAAACAGGTCGGCCCAAGGAGAATTTGAAATAAATTGAATTAGCATTAAATGCTTGAACTCAATCCAGGTAGGCCTAGGATCTTCAATGCAATTCAAACCAAGGCACAAGTTTCAATGCAACCCTATATTAACTGCTTCCTTCCATTCTTATCCTAAGCACACCTCACCAAGTCGTCCAAGGGGTGGAGTAACTAGTCCTTGAATTTCTTCATAGTTTTAACTTCATTTCTAGAATGTAGATGACCATGCAAGACTTAGCCTGCACTCAGCAAAAACCAACATCAATAATAATTATAACATGAACATCAAGATTAGCTCATCATCAGTAATATATTCATCATTCAAACAAATTCAAAAATAGATTGAAATCAACCTAGAAACATCATTAAATTGCAATCCACACAGTTTGAGACTTCAAGCTAACCACAAAATCCAAGCCAGAAAGGAAATTTTGGGGGAATCCAGGCTAGGTAGATTTTCACGAAGAAGGAAAAAAATCAACCATTGATCTCAAAAATGTAGAAAATATGTAGATAACAGTGTAATTTATCAATTAAAAGCATGGAATGTTAAGAATCTATCATTACTCATCTATTCACCTAGTTTTCAAGTTTCATCAAGCATCACAAAGAATTCAAAAAAATCCAACCAGACCAAAATTCTGTGAAAAAGGCCAATTTCCAGAGTTCCAACACATTCCAGGAAAATAGAGAGGGCCAGGAAAACTAGGGAAATCCACCAGCACAGGAAAATCTCGAAGCTGAAAGAAAACTCGAATATTGGCAACCTCACATGATCTCACTCAAATTGATTGAATGATCACAAATTTGAGGATCCTAGGTATGGAAATCATTTAACTTGAACCTCTTACAGATCTTCTTTGAATCCTAGGCTCATTCGAAAGAAAATTAAGGTGAAGAGGGGATGCCCTAGGCATGAAACCTTAGATTTTAACCATGAACGCATAGAAAAAGTTTAGACATAGATAAGGACCCATGAATAAAGCAATATCACATACCATGAATAAAATGCTAGTCGACTCCAGGAAAGACAAACAACAATTTTGAACACCCAAGCAAGCAACAACGAAGATAACACCAAGGGAATCACAACCAAATCAATAATTCACAAATTTAGTATGCCATAGCACACCAAGTACCCCAGGATCAAATATCCCAACTCAAGAGAATGCAAATGATAAATCATAATGGCATGAACCTGAAAAAACCAACTATATTCAAAAAATCGACGGCAAGATGAAATTTCGTGAAGGCCAGAAATCTCTGAAGCATGGTGTAAAGCAGACAAAGCCAGACCTTGAGCGCAATCCAAGAAAATTTAGACAGGGAGGAAAATCTTGAATTGGCACAAAAACCTCAACCTAGCCTAGAACTTAAGATTTTCAACATACAAGTTAGGGAAAACACTTAGGCAAGCAAGATGAACACTTTAAGCAGATGCCAAGGAAATGAAAATCCTCAAAATCAAAGGGGCCAAAACAAAAAAGAGAAAAAGAAAAAGAGGGTCCCTACTTTCAGTGGGGTGTGTGTGCAAAAATTGCACAACAAATGGTGACTTTTTTGGGAAAATTCTCCAAAGCATTTGATGATGAACAAGAATCATGAACCCAAAATCTCTAGTTTTGATCCCACTATCAGACAAGAAAAGCAAAATGCAAGATCAAAGAATCATAACCAAAGGTAGACCAAACCTTCCATAGACTGAAAATCCAAGTGTGTGCACATAAGTTCATTTCCCTCCTTAATCTACTATAGAAACCAAGTTCAATCAGGTCAGGCTACGTAAAGATTCTAACTCCAAAAGCAACTTGGATACAGCCTCGCTACCAGTCAGGCATGTATAGCCCCGATGAGGTTATTGTTGTGACTCTCCTAAACATAGCTCTATTGCTAGCCAGGCATCTATAGACCCAATAGAGATATTCGAACACCCCTGATGAGTTGAATTCATTTGATTTTCAATATTTTCTCTTTCCTTTTTTTGATATTCTTTTCTTTTCTTTTTTTCATTTCAACTTATGAACAATAAAGTTCACACTCAGGGCTGAGAACCGCAGTGGCACTGAAGTAGAAATAATATTTTTCACCTCACAAGGACCCTACTACAACCTCAGGATTTTTAAGATGTATAAAAGATAAAAGATTTCAAAATAATTCAAATTCAAATCAAACCAGTAACCCATCCTCTTTAAATTAGACATTTAGACTACATGATGATAACAAAGACCTCAACCATCCTTTCAAGACATAGGATTAAAGTTCATCAAGGAAATACTTAGAATAGTCCCAAACAAAAGAATATTTGCTATACAGGTGCAACACATCCAAAAGAAAACAACAAGACCTCCAAAGCAAGAGCAGAGCAAAACACACCAAACTGAAAGAAAACCTAAACAAACCAAAACAAACAAAAGAAAAAAAAAGAAAAAGGGAAACCTACTCTAACCAAAACAAAGAAAAGCAAAATAGAAAGGAAACCTAATCTAAAGAAAGCAAGAGTAGAAGAGAAAACTTAAAGAAAGTAGTGCAATATGCATTTATTCAAATCAAACTATATACAAAGAAACACCAAAATGACTCATCACCAAACATGATAAACTGAGACCTACACCTATACAATTCATCAATACATGAACAAGCAACAAGGTGATGGTAACAGTCCTCAAAAATGAAAATTTATCTTTATATTCAACAAAGTAAACCTCAAAAATGTAGCATTCAAATTCAACCTCATAATCAAGAATAATCAGCAATTGAGGCAACTCATTGAAACCATTATCAATACTTATGCAAGTTGTCTTTCCTAAAATTCCATAATTGAATTGATAAGCTTTAGAATTTTAGTAAATAAAGAAACAACCTAATATTGTACTATTTTAGGCCGAATGTGGTATTCATCATTCTTCAATTGTGAAGAGCTGATATCTATGTGATCAGGAGGTCTCCACTGATGGTACAACAATCCCCTTATGTTTGAAACATGCAATACAAAGTGAAATTTAGATTGAATAAGTCAGAAATTATCAACATGAAACTTTTCACCTGTTGGAGTATTTCCATGAGGAATCAATGATGAGAATTCAAAAATATTGTCTCGTACAACAAATTTCTCAATAGGATGCTCATGAAGAAGCATCGCAAGTTGGCCTTTAAGTAGATTTTCACTTGCAGCTATGTGATCCTGCCCATCAATTATCATGGTAATATTACTGTTTTCAGCATCATTCAAATTTTCCTGCATAGCAATATGAGCCACATTAGTTATCTCATCATTGATGCATAAAGTCTATAAATTTTCAGTGCTTAATTCATCAATAGATAGAGAAAAAGTAGAGTTTGGTAAGTGAGAGAACTCCCTAAATTCTTCCTCTATTGGCATTGGTTCAGACTCTTGATCACAGTCATCAGGAATGTTGACCACTCCATTAAGTGCTTCCTCATGTTTTTCAAGACATTCATTAGTAACTTGTTGAAATTATCCCATTGGAGCCTTTAGTGTATCCCTCGCATGTTGTGGCAGTTGTATTTGTTGTTCCACCTCTTTTATGGCTGCCTGGAACTGGAAGCATGTGAATTTTGAATGCTCTTCCTCATGTATCCTGCACAAAGCTAGTAACAACAAGTCCTCTAGGTTGATTCTATAACTCAATCTTGACCAATCTTTTATAATCATGGAAAAAAACTCTTCATATCTAGTTTGTATTAGATCCTTATTCTGAATAAATTCTTGGAAATTATCCAGTAAACCGAGCTGGTTGTCTTCAAGATCATCTTCATTTTCAACTAGTTCTACCAAGGCTTCAGTACTAATGGATTCAACTGTGAGATCAATAGGCGCAGTATGGAACATAAGGACTTCCTCTGCATCTAAATCCTCAAAAGGGGATATAAGCACATAGTTACCCACACTTACCTCTGTTATTATAATTTCATTGGAAGTGTTCTGATACTCTGTAATCATGTATTTCATCCTGAGCTCCCTTTCAATTCTAATTTGGTTTGGTACTCCCTTCCAGTGAAGCCACATATGAGAGTTATCAGTTGATACATATCCATTCAAGGCTCTGGTAAAGTCTTCCCAAAATTAGGTCATAAGCATCAGGTATATCAACCACTTATATATTAATGACCTATTGAATCCTAGGATCAGAAGCAACCTGAATATGAATCATGTTTAATTCCCCTACAACATTAACTTGAGTTCTATCCAATTGTGTAACTTTCTTTTGAGAATCAGTAGGAGTAATACCCAAAGCTCGACAGACACCAAAGGGCATTGCATTG
>VDFB02105785.1:558406834-558424321 GCA_007258455.2 Sequoia sempervirens
TTTTTTATCAATTTTCTTTGACATAACACGAAATGACATTGTATCAAAGAGGGGAAAATGTAGACACCAAAATTTGGGCTAGGCCTGCGACTTCAATATTCTTCATAATTCCTATTCTTCATGGTCATGATTAAATAATGTCAATTATTTAATTATTCTTTATAGTCTTCATTTCTTCTAATAATTAAATAATCTTAATTATTTAATTAATTCATCTTAACATTAATTCTTCTATTAATTAAATAATCTTAATTATGTAATTAATTCACACTTTTCTTTATTCTATCTGATTAATTAAATAAACACTTTTTATTTAATTATGTTACTAATTAACCTTGTCCTTCTTGTCAAATTAAATAAATTCTTATTTAATTTACTTTTTATCATACTTCAACTATAATTAAATAAATTCTTTATTTATTTAATTATTCATTAAATCCCTTCATCCTTAATTAAATAAATCTTATTTATTTAATTATTCTTCAAATAATGAATCTTAGAATTGAATGAATTATTTAATTCATTAATTCAATTTTAACACATTCCTCTATATTTTTAGATAATTATGTGGAAGGTTATCTAAGAAATTATTCACTATTATTTCGACTCAGCATCTATTTTAATCCCACTTTCGAGTTAACTCTTGATTTAATGCGAGTGGCCTTCTCAGTAATCTCCTCGAATCATTCAATGCGTCCAGTTCCTAACTCATTTGCATGTACATGCGGATTATTAAATATTCCTATTTAATTAATTAAACTTTGTGTGTGCATTTGAACAAGAGTTGATTTAATCAATCTTTATATTTGTCATGCAAAGATAATTCTTTTGTTTTTGAATACAAAACTGAAGATTAAATCATTTATTTAATCTTTAATTCTATTTCTAATTTGTATCACTCATATCACTACTGACAGTTATCAAAATGCATGTCTAATCAGTCGATCTCAATCGTTCGTTGATCTTTCAATCTGGCCTGTCATTCGAATAATCAATTTTCTATAAATTGATCTGTCATTCTTCATTCCAATCTCTCTCGAAATTGAAATCTCTTTTTGAATCTTGCGAGCACTTAATCCTGAATCTTTGATATTTTGCTAATCACTATCTTAGGCTATACTTGCATGAATTACTAAAAATTTGAGGGCAATTATACTACACAAGCAAAATGGAGAAGGGCAATTGAGATGAATCATGGAAATACGTTTGAAATTGGTGAGATTGTTTCAGTTTGTTTACGTTTTACTTTCCTATGTTCTTTGTTGCTTAACATTAGATTTGCATATTAGATTTAGTATTGCATGTTTGCTTCTAATATGTTTCTTGTGCACTTTCTTGAGCGTTACAGATATAACTCAAATGTGAACTCCAAATGTGTAGAGTCATGAAGCCTATGCAAATTCAGTAGTAGCAACACCTCCAAATCTATCTAGTATCTTAGCTCTAACCAATCACTCATAACCTTGAAATGAGTTTGTCATATCTCTCCAATATTGGATCTTCATCAACACTTGGGAGGGAAGTTTGATGGTGGATTTCCCCTACTTGTGGTTGTTCCCACTCCTCTAGGTCTTCCTTTTTGAAGGCTTGATCACCTTCACCCATTGAGAAGAGGTCTTCTAATCCCATTTCACTTAAACTTTCATTAGTATTCTCTGTTTCCCCAAGGATTATAGCCTCCTCTTCTTTATGGTCTTCCGTCACTCCGTTGGCCATCCCAACATGCACTATTACAAATTCTTCTAACTCATATTTTTATGTATGGCCTTTATACTACTAATTGTTTTATACTTGGGTAAATAATTATTCTTTGTTGGGATTTGGGTGCTCAATTTGTCCAATCTAGTCCAGATATCTCACAACTTGGTCAATGATGTTTACACATGAAGAGTAGGTGAATTGGGTGAGTACATTATGCACCCTGCACCACCCATGTTGCAAGTATGAGTCAGTTTGGTAGTGTTGTAACTATTGTTGTCATTGATGTCAACATAGTACACAATATTTCAAGTTGTGCATGCATATTTGAGATGCTAATGAGATGTTGTGAGTACATGGAGCTATCTTTATGGTGTTATAGGTATGTTGAAATGATGAGTTATCAAGTAATTTTAAGAAATAATGAAGTGAGAGTTATGTTTATGTTCAAAGTTTGCTCCAATTTGTGCTTCACATTTATTCTATATTGATCCTATTCTTGTGTGTATCTAAAGTGGTTTTTATTGGTATCTATTTGTGATATCTCCTAGATTGTAGCTTCTAGTTTGATGGAGAGTGCAAGTTGTGTTCACTAGTGTGTGAATTGGTCTGGTAGAGTTGTTTGTCTATGACTAGGAGAAATGTTTTTGCTCCACATTCCTATGTTGGTTTTTTTATTGTCTTACATATTTGGTAGAAATCTTGTGAAGGTGGTATCTATATTTTCACAAAGGTGTTCATGGTTTGATGCTCTGGAAGATGGGTTCCAAAACTCCTATGTGTGTTTGTGCAATCTGGATAGACTAATGGAGAGTGTTTTGAGTATGAAGATTGTTGTAGCTAATGTGGATGAATCAAATGGTATCCAAGATGTGTTTTGGTGTATGGTGAAGCATGTTGTGTGGTCCACATCTTATCTTCTTCTTATGGAATCATGCACTTCAAAGATCATTTGTGTTTTCATTAGGTTTGGCTGACTTGTTTACAATTTATATGAAGGATAAGTTTTAATTGAGGAAGTGTGTTATTGATTTGAAATGTTTTTTGGGTCATAGTTAAGTATTGGTGTGGTTTTCCCTCATTCCTTTCCAACATGGGAAAGTTGAGTTGTCGACCTAATTTGAACTTGTAAAATGAAGTGTGTGTAGCCAACCTTGGAGGAAGTTTCTAAGTGTGAAGACAGTATAAATACAAGTCAAGTTGCAAAGGATTATAGATAGATGAAGAATGTGAGAAGTGTGAGAAGCAAAGTGTGTGAGATTGAATTGAGGTAGCAGAAATTTAATGTGTTATATTCCTAAAGGCACTAAGCTGATGGTTTCTGCAATCTTCTAATCAATGCTATGGATGTGTGCAATTTGTTGTTGTGGATCTTTCTACTATCTTTTGTATCTATAGGCAGTAGGCCTCCCTTTTGGATAGTGAGTCCTTTCTATAGGTGTAGACACATAAAATATGCATGCATTTCATTTCACCATTTTAATCGAATAATGATTATTTAATTAAATCTAACATTTCATTCACTTTATTTGATTAAATCATTTCATCTTTTAAATAAAATCACTTTATCATTATCTCATTTAAATTAAATAAATCTATCTTTATTTGATTTAAAGCTATCACCATCTTCTTTAATTAAATAAATCAAAATCTTTATTTAATTAAGTCTAAATCATATTCCTCTTATTTTGATTTATTTTAATCCTAAAATCTAAGTCAAAATGGTCAAATCACCTAATATTCACTTAAAATAATCAAATCATGATTAATCTAATCCTAGTCACCCATCACATCCTCTAGCTTTTCCCACTTGCACAAATAAATCAATTTATTGATTTATTAAATTTTCCATTTTCTCTCAACATGGCATAAAAAGAGAATATTCTTCCAAATTTGAAATCTCCCCCCAAACTGACATGTACATCAAACAAAGCATTTAAGATCTCTTACATGTCTCTTGCACAATTCAAACTTAGCATTTAAATCATCTTTTCATCAAATTTAAATTTCAAATCTCCCCCTCTTTACACATTGACCAAAATGTGCTCATTCCTCAACCTCTCACATGTTGAAAGTTGCATCTTGTCATTGGTGGATCTTTAGTCCCACATCCTCCATGTTTGTAATTCTTCTATCCTTCTTGGTTATAAATAGCATCCTCCTCTATTGTATTAATCATCCACAAGTTATACAACTTGAGACACGCTCATTATCTTGCATCTTCATATCTTGAACTTATCAAAATGGGTTGGGATAGGGCTATTTTCCACATCAAAATAGCACCAATCCCCCTATGAAAGGATAGCTTGATCCATTTTAGATAAGTTTACATGTTTATGCTTTCTTTTTATACTTTTTATCATGTTTCCTTGTCTTGATGTGATTAATAATTTCATAGGGACCTTGATTATTGTTGTGCTAACTTGAATAATTATTTGTTGTGTTGTTTATGTTAGCATGAGGAAAAATTCTTGCTCACATATGGTGCTAGAAGGAGGGTCTTGAGATATTGACTCCTTCAAATCTACACATTGTAACATTCTTTAGATTTTCGTATTCCATGTAGATTTTGGTTTGCTTCAAATCTGTAAACTGTGACTTGTTTGAATGCATCATTAAATTTCCTTTGCATTCCAATGAATATGAAAGATTAAAAAAAAAGTTGTGGGTATGAAGCATTGTGTTAGGGGAATAAAATGTCAATAATGCTGCTAAAACTATCATCTGACTTTGTTCTTTCCACGTGCATTTTCTTAAAAGCTTCTAACACTACATATCCTACAACCATAGCAGTTCATGTGACCTGCATTTCTTTAGGCATTCTACCATATTGTTACATACCTATCCACGCATACATATTTTGCATATATGTCTATCATAGCATATATATATATATATATATATATATATATATCATGATTTACCAGCTATTATGTTTGAATTTTAAAATTCATTTGGTTTTAAGATATACCGCAGTTTAAGGTAATTTTCTGATTTACATCTATGTTTATTCAAGATTAGTATTTTTTATTTACATTGGGAATATCTTATGAATCCCAACTCTAGATGTGTTGTATTTCATCATTTAGAAAGAGTGTGTTACATTCTATGATAGTATGGTAGGTTGAAATTAATGAAAACTATGTTAATTATTGTTCAATTTTGTCTGCAATCTATTACATAGTTCAGTGGCAATAATATGATAAAGTAGGATTTGCATAACTAGAGCAATCAGACATAAGGAGTAATCTACACCGCATGCACTAACTAAGTAATTTATAGTTCTCTATGTGTCAAACACCTTTTGAGAGTTATTAAGAGATGATGGGAGTTACTGTTGTCACATATAGCTCGAGGAAGTATCAAAACCTAACGGCTACCTCCATGCCTACACGCCTCAGTCTTTATATCCTTTGTTGTCCACATAACCCATTGTATAGTAAATGCACTACTATATTACAGCCTGGAAACCACAAAATCATTTTATGTCAAAATTCAACCTCCTATCATCCATTGCTTATGCTAATAGAAAATTTCAAAACAAGATCATTCACCGAAGAGTAGATTCTTTCCCACTATTATATTCATTGGAGGATTTCAAAGCTTTTGTAAAATCGATTTTGGTGAATACTTTGTAGTCTTTGGTTGAATTCATTTCAAGTCTCTTTATTCTCGTATAGATAGTTTTCATGCTTTTTCTGCATCTATACATTGTTCATTTAAATGTATTAAAGGTATCAATTAAATGCTCCTCTCTCTAGTATAGCGATATGATGCTCTAAGTATTTTCTATCAATGCAACAATTCAACAATTTATCTGTGCATAATACACCTCCTCAAGCCATTGAATAAGGAGGATTGGTTGTATTTCACCCTAACACAAAAATAACCTCTACATTTTTCATCTCAAATTTGACAAAAAGCTTAATATTCTTGATGGAATCTCCTTTCTGTCATATTTTTTCCACATCTTTTTGACGGGTCTGTCCATTTTCCTATTATCTTTAAATTGAGGCCACATATTCTCATGTGCAGAGCCGTATCCATTTCACTATATAATAGCGTATGTAATGAGGAAGCATCTTGGCTTACGTTGAAGGTAACAACAAAAAAAATAGATGTCATGACAACTGACTGCAAATAGCCAAAGAAAGTGGTTACTCATTGTACCATTAACACTCTTTTGAAAGTGTCGTAGTCATGGGTTCAGTATTCTCAATGGATGTGATCATTTAGAAAGGCCAGAGCATTTAAATTTAGAAATACAAATTGTGATTTTCCAAATAGTAAATTGAGATGTTAGACTCTGACAAAAAACTGTAATCCAACAAATGATGGTGCATTAAATAGGGTCATATATTCACACAATTAATGTTTTTCTTTTCTTGCACAGTAACTCATCTATTTATTTCAATTTGGATTAAGTTAGTATGCATCAAAAAACTTGGGGGAGCACATAGACATACACTGACTAAATGCATTTTCTTGAAAGTTTTTAAAATCTTTTATTGGTTGTTTTATTCATATGCTTGTCAATGGCATTTACTTGAAAGTTTTTAAAAGTCTTTTCAGCAAGACCAATTTGGCACCCGCTAACTTGATGGAAAACAACTCATAATTTTGGTGTCAATTGTCTTAATTGAGTCTTTGTTCTTAGGTTGCAGCTTGCCAAGTTGGAAAATAAGACAACGAATATCAAGATCAAACATGTGAATGAAAAGTTTGCATAAAGAATCAGTGGCATTGGAATCGAGGGGTCGCAAGCAGATTGGAGTTGAAGGAAATTGAGCATTGAACTTGAACTTGATGAAAGAATTTTTAAATGCTTATTTCAATAAGCCTAAGGCTTTCATTTTCCACTTTTTTTTTTTTCTGTTTTGGATGACTCACTTCCTTTTGAGTATGAAAAAGAACATGCAAAAGCTTTCTTTTTGTTACAAAGGGTTAAAAAAAACATTAGACACTTACTAAATTTCAATTTGGGTTTTAAAATTTGACAAGCAACTTCACACTCAAGTTTAGTGCTTTAAAATGAATTCATCATTGCTTTGAGGCTATAAAACAAACAAGTGCTTGAATTGTGTGATCTTATCTTTGGTTCATTTTGAAGTGTATATCTTCTCCCCTTGCGCCGATGCGATCTTGGGTGCAAGAGAAACACTCAAAATTCATTTTATTGCTTTGAATCACCTTTAAGAGAGGGCTTAATATGAGAAACACCTCACAATAGGAAACTCATAGGAAATTTCTTGCAAGCACGTTTACTGGCGGGCTATATCAAAGGGTGTGAAATCATGAGAAATTAGCACCAATCTGTGCCAACAACAGACTACACCTAATCCCACACCTTAAGTGGAACAAGAATGGTTGAAGAGCCTTAAGTGGCCAAGCGAGTAAGTGTTGGTTCCTATGTTCACAATTTTTTGTCATTAAGAACCTTGTTTGTAGAATCCAACCAGCCCATCTAATAAGTTTATCAAAGTGGTGCATTGGAAATTAGATTCCAATAAGTTACTTTCCATGTCCGATCTTGATTAAAATATAGAGGTTAAGACTTCATTATTAACATAACTTTATATTTTTTCCTTGCTTGCATGTAAAATCATCTCTTCTACTACAAAGGGCATGAGGAAATCCCACCAAGAAAAATGTACCAATTGAGCTAGGATGTTATATTACTTTTGAGTTAGTTTGAAAACATAGTACTTGGATCCAAAACACTGAAACAAACATTCAACAAGGTCATCAAATTTCAAACCCTTTGGGAGAAACAAATACCTTTGAAAAATCCATGTGTTACTGCTTGTCCCTAGGGGTGCTTATCCCTAGAAGGCTTCTAAACACTAGGACCTATATCTTGATTTGTTCATTCCAAAGTCAACATTAGGGAACTATCGCCTTGATTTTCTTGATTTCCATAATGGACTTTGTGGGATGAAAATAAATTGAAAATAGACATTCAGTTTAAAAACTAAGCAAGAAGTGTGGACGTGGTAAAAGCAATTCATTAACCAAGATTAACTCAAATTGAACCCCACACATGTGCTTATTTATCTTTTTATTGTCTTTCGAGCAAACATTGGTCTTTTGGTTTGAACTACTCTTAGAGAAAAGAATGTTCTTCTTCAATATCTTGGTCTAGTTAACAAAGTCTCTAAGTCTGCAGGATCAAAATCAAAGTTTCATCCATCTCAAAACAACAAAATCAAAATCATCCATCATCAACTATTGGAAATCTTGAAAAATCCTTCTTGTTAAATTTTGGGAAAATCATTTTGGAAACCAATCAAAAACCATCTTGTTTGATTAGATGTAAGTAGATGCATCATCCCACATATTTAGTCAAATTAACAAACCTTGTGGAAAATTTATCCCTTGATAACATCAACATCTTGTGGTTTAGGAGTTCATTATCCAAAATCAAAACATCAAATCAATAAAAATCATCTTGTTTGGCTAGGTGTGTGTAGATGAATCCTTCTTTGTGCACTTAGTCAAATTAGCATCTTGTGGACAAATTTACTCTAGGACAACATCCAACCTCTTAGATTTTATGATTTCACTATCCAAATCAAATCAAACCAATCCCAAATCAAATCAAACATCAATCCAAGTCCTAAAGTTTAGTATCCTCTTCAAGGTTTCCTAAGATTTCCAATCATTCACCAATCATCCATATTTCATATCTCATCACCATCCTTTTGATCCTTAAACTATTAGACTTTCTTTTTTGTACCTAGAGTTTAGATCAATCCAAAGGGTAGAGTTGACCTCCACATTCTTGAGGAATTTGATCCCTTATTTTATGGTCCAAATAAGACCTCAACATGAGAGGAACATGGAATATAAACTTGATTCATACATCATGAGTGGTCTAAACCAACCAAACTTTCAAAGCCTTACAATGTTGATTGATTATCAACACTCACATTTATACAATCCGTACATGGGATAATTATCTCCTACAAAGCTCAATGGTACAACAAATGTGAGTATGCCTAGTCAAAAGTTTGGAACATCTTTCTCGATGGTAGATTTAAATCCAAGTACAAACCTACAAAGTTATCAACCAAACACCCAGCCATGACCTTCTGGTGCAGGAGCACCCAATACACACATTTTCAAAATTAAAGATCAAGGAAGACATTAGGAAATAGGGGGTATTTGGGTCATTTAATGATTTAATAAGGATTTTGAGCCCATTAATGACGTAATTAGGGGTCTTTGATGTTATTTAGTTCAAAAAATGCAAAAGGTTGCATAAAAATGTACTTATTGTCAACAAATTGTTAAAAGTGCAAAACTAGGCAATTAGGGGTCTAATTGGTAAAAAGTTGGTTTCCAATGTCCAACTAATTAAAATTCCAGTTGGAGGATGTTTGTAAGGGTGGTTAGATGTTAAATAAGCCTCTCATGGTCGAGGCATGGTTGTTGAATCATTTTTTTTGAAGTTATAATGAAAAAAAGGCTGCTTTCTGGAAATTTCTGTGTGTAAATTTGCTGCTAAAACGTGTGGTACGACCTTTGTACGACCTGTACGGGCTCAAACCTATTATGGTTGGAAAGAGGAGAGTGTCAGCTTTCATTTGAAAGTGGTTTGGTGAATTTTCATTGAGTTTAGAGGGTTTTATTGACGTTTTACTGAAACTGCCCTGTTTTGGTGTAAATTGGTGGTTTGAGAGTAATAAAATGAGTTTTTAGGGCATTCCACCTACTGTAACAATTGTAACTCGGTGGAATGACCCCATTTGTTGTAAAATAGGTTTCCAAATTATTTTCAGGTCAGAGGAAGTGTGTTTGTGGGTTTTGGGTGTTGCCCTAGGTTGAATTTGGGTGATTTTCCTTGTGAAAGTGAGGAACTAAATGATGGTTTATGAGTTTTCTGGAAGAAATAACCTATGTGATGAATTTTAAAGCTTGTGAAGGAATAATTATGCATGTTTGAATAGGTGGCAGAGTCTGGAAAGGTCTGGAGGTATGATTTACAATAAACCCTCCTTTTGAAGGCCTAGAATCAAGGGTTTTAGGCTGTGCTATGTTGGAAGAGTGATTTCTGGAAACTATTGGTGGATTTAGTAGTTTTTGGGAATTTTAATTGCTTCCCCAAGGTTTCATAAAGTTTGGTGGAGTTTAAAGGGTACTTTCTTTGTAAAAGTGGGCTAATCCACTAGCCTTTTCCATGGCAGGAGTATTGGATCTTTGAATTTGTCCAAAAGAGTTGATATTGGTTTTCCTGTATGTTTTATAACTTGCAAAAGGGTATCTTAATCATCCTTGATTTTGTTAGGTGTTTTGGAAAATGTTGGTGAAAATTCCTAAACTTGGTTTGCACTAAAACTGGGGTTTAGGAGTGAAATTGGGAAATTGTGCTTCTGATGATTGTAGAACTTGGAAGGCTGGTTGAATTACTTTATGTGGTCATTTTAATCTTTCTGGATACTTCTTGAAGGCAGGTTTCCAAGTTGATTAAGGTTGAGCCTCCAGACTCTGCATCAGAGTGGTATCAGAGCGAGGAAGTAGATCTCTTAAAGATTGAAGGAGAAAGGACATCATGGCTACCAGAGGTTTGAATGAGAAGGAGAAACAGATGAGGAATGCAATTTTCAAGACTAGGTGCAAGTGCAAAGGTAAGATATGCAAGGTTATGGTTGATTCAAGTAGTTTGGATAACTTGGTAGCTCTTGAAATGGTTGAAAAATTGAACTTAGAAAGGTTCCCACATGATTCACCTTATTATGTTTCATTGATGAATGGTGAGAACACATTTTTGGTTAAAGAACAATCATGGGTTGAATTTGAAATAGGTGAATATAAGGACAAAATATTATGTGATATTGTACCATTGCACTCTTGTCATCTAATGTTTGGGAAACCATGGTGTTGGGAAAGATTTGTTGTGTACTATGGCAGGGATAATAGTTACCAGATTAAAAAGGATGGGAGGATTTATGTTCTGACTTCATTGGTGGAAGATGGCCAAGACAAGAAAACAAGGGTGCTACTGCAGGAAAGACAAAAGTTCTTAGGATATAAAGAAGACAAAGACAAGGATGAGGAAAAAGGGCATAGCATAGATACAGTGGAGAAAGAAAAGCACCATCAAGAAGTATTGAATAAGATAGAGCAGCTTGAAGACAAAAAGGAAACAAAGAAAGTGAAGGTCAAAAGTGAAAAGACCCTGAAGGCACTAGGAAAGGATGGAGAATGTGATGAAGGAAGAGTTGCAGTCACCACCTGTGAAAGAATTGCTGAGACAGCAGGGGTAACAGCAGATTCAAAGTTGAAGTGTGAAAAGGATGATGAGAAAGGAAGAAGCAAGAGTGAAATGACCTTGAGAGGGAAAGGTAAGCTTGAAGGGTGTATCAAAGATAAAGGACAGGTAGAAGTTTGTTCATTAAAGGATAATGGTGTTCTAGGGCAGACACCCATGAAAAATACAGTGGTACATAAAGCTGAGATAGGGTATTGTGAGAAGAAGGTGCTTGGGACAGAGGTCCTAAGAAGAGAAGATGAAATCAAAGAGAATGAAGGTGAGTTACTTGAACAAAAGAAACTTTGGCATAATGGAGCCACAAGGGAAGAAGAGTGTTGTCCACTATTTGGGAAAGAGCACGAGATGCAGCAAAAGGTTGAAGGTGAGGATGGCAGACCTAAGGATAAAGAGGTCTTGGAAACTGAGAAAATGAAGAATGAGAAAGTGACAAAAAAGGAAAATGATGAGAGGAATGAAAGAAGTCTTGAAAGGCTTGAAGGTGATGAGAAGATCATGGTTGGGATGGTTTTGTGTCCTTTAAGGATGAGAGAAGATAAAAGACAGTCAAGCATTGCAAAAATAGTGAGTTGTGACACTGGAAACACAGAGGTAGAAGAAGAATATGGGTTGAAGATAAATGGGAATGAGTGCCAAAGGAAATGGCAAGTGATGAAGAGAAGGTTGGTTGTGACAAATCAATGTAAGAGCATAGGAGATGAAGGACAAATAGATAGTATTCTTGAAGTTGATAAGACCAAAGTCCTTGAAATGGAATCTCAGAGATCTGAGATAAACAGTCAAGAAGTTAATAAGTCTAAAAATATAGTGCAAGATATGAAGGTAGTGATGGTAGAAGCCAAGGGTCTGATACAAGACCTGAGAGTAGGTGATGAGCAGGTTGTGGAAGTCAGGGAAAAGACAGTAAGCTATGAAGATTGGCAGAAAATAGTGAAGGAGACTATGGAAGAGTTTGGAGAGTCTATAGGAGTTGAGCAAAGGTTGGTCACCATGAGAGGTGAAGGACATATTGCAAAGGTTTTGCAGAGAGTTGCAATAAGGACAGAGGCTAGGATTGAGAGGTTGAAGGTGCTAGGTCAGGGAATGGCTAAGAGAAGACAATGTGTGTGGTCTCCAACTGAGTTGGAGAAGAGAGGAAAATATGAGATTGGGACAGTGAGTTGTCCTTGGTTGCTGAGTTTAGTAATCAGGCTATTGTATGCTATTGAGACAAGGGATCCAAGCATAATTCATTTGAGTGCAGGTGTGAAGATGAAGGATAAGGGGCTGAGAGTGAAGGGAATCACTGATTTGTTCATTCTTCTGACAGAGGTCAGACCAAGGGTTAAAATGAAAGTGGAAGGACATAATGCAGGTTATGTTGTAGAGAGTGAAGTTGAAGAGCAGGAAAAAGAAAGATGGATGAAGGACAATCAAAGCCTAGAAGTGCAGATTCAAGTTGATAGAGCAAACATGAAGAGTCAAAGTCACAAAGCAAGCATGGAATTTTAAGAGGAGGACAAGTATAAGCCCAAGGTGAAGATGAGACCATTGAAAGGAAAAAGAGGAGTATCTAATTATGTTTTTTTTTGCAGGTACAAAAGTTTCCAAGGGACTTGGAAGAATTTTAAGCTAGGGTGTATGGTGTAGGAGCACCCAATACACACATTTTCAAAATTAAAGATCAAGGAAGACATTAGGAAATAGGGGGTATTTGGGTCATTTAATGATTTAATAAGTCATTTGATCTCATTAATGATGTAATTAGGGGTCTTTGATGTTATTTAGTTCAAAAAATGAAAAAGGTTGCATAAAAATGTACTTATTGTCAACAAATTGTTAAAAGTGCAAAACTAGGCAATTAGGGGTCTAATTGGTAAAAAGTTGGTTTACAATGTCAAACTAATTAAAATTCTAGTTGGAGGATTTTTGTAAGGGTTTTTAGATGCTAAATAAGCCTCTCATGGTCGAGGCATGGGGGTTGAATCATTTTTTTAAAAGTTATAATAAAAAAAAGGCTGCTTTCTAGAAATTTCTGTGTAAATTTGATGCTAAAACGTGTGGTACGACCTTTGTATGACCTATACGGGCTCAACCCTATTATGGTTGGAAAGAGGAAAGTGTCATATTTCATTTGAAAGTGGTTTGGTGAATTTTCATTGAGTTTAGAGGATTTTATTGATGTTTTACTGAAACTGCCTTGTTTTGGTGTAAATTGGTGGTTTGAGAGTAATAAAATGAGTTTTTAGGGCATTCCACCTACTGTAACAATTGTAACTCAGTGGAATGACCCCATTTGTTGTAAAATAGGTTTCCAAATTATTTTCAGGTCAGAGGAAGTGTGTTTGTGGGTTTTGGGTGTTGCCCTAGGTTGAATTTGGGTGATTTTCCTTGTGAAAGTGAGGAACTAAATTTTGGTTTATGAGTTTTCTGGAAGAAATAACCTATGTGATGAAGTTTAAAGATTTTTCAGGCATAATTATGCATGTTTGAATAGGTGGCAGGGTTTGGAAAGGTTTGGAGGTATGATTTACAATAAACCCTCCTTTTGAAGGCCTAAAATCAAGGGTTTTTGGCTTTGCTATGTTGGAAGAGTGATTTCTGGAAACTAGTGGTGGATTTAGTATTTTTTGGTCATTTTAATTGCTTCCCCAAGGTTTCATAAAGTTTGGTGGAGTTTAAAGTGTACTTTCTTTGTAAAAGTGGGCTAATCCACTAGCCTTTTCCATGGCAGGAGTATTGGATCTTTGAATTTGTCCAAAAGAGTTGATATTGGTTTTCATGTATGTTTTATAACTTGCAAAAGGGTATCTTAATCATCCTTGATTTTGTTAGGTGTTTTGGAAAATGTTGGTGAAAATGCCTAAACTTGGTTTGTACTAAAACTGGGGGTTTAGGAGTGAAATTGGGATATTGTGCTTTTGATGATTATTGAACTTGGAAGACTGGTTGAATTACTTTATATGATCATTTTAATCTTTCTAGATGCCTCTTGAAGGCAGGTTTCCAATTTGAGTAAGGTTGAGTCTCCTGACTCTGCATCAGAAAGCTGGTAAGTCAGGCTGGTGTCTTGATTTTACCTGAATGGGATATTACAGATGCTATAGATTTTAATGCTATTCTAAATTCCAAGCATCCCTTGCAAGACTCTGAAGAAGAGGTCCAAACAGTGTTGCAAGATTCTGCCTTCAGTGAAGAATATGAGACCTTAGCAATTTAGGCATTGGCCCCTCAAGGGAAAAAGCCAAATATTACTAATATTAACCCAAATTTTAGAGGGTTAATAATAAAGAGGGCTTCAGAGACCTCAACCACGAGGCTACTAATTTAACTGTAAATGTGGCCAAATTGGTCCAAAAGACCACTGAAAGAGAGGAAGCTGAAAAGAAAAGCCTAATGGAGAAATATAATCTTTTAATTGGGGAGTATAGTAAGATATAATAAAGGAATATTGAACTGTAGACTGAGGTGCATAGGTTAAGGTACAAACTGATTGGGGAAACATCAAGTGCTCCAAGGATCAGTACATTGCCTTCTACATCAAGGTCAATGCCTCTTGCTTCTCCTATTGTTTCCACACCAGGGTCTCCTAGTCAAAATCCTTCCCTCACCTCTTCATTAGAACAAATTGATGAAGAGGTAGAATTCTCTGTTGATCCTATAAAGAAGCAGCTAATGCACAAAATTGAAGAATTACAGCCATCATTGAAGGTAAGTGAGGACATATCCCTTTTAAAGCAAAAGGAAATTGTTACTACTGTCTTAAGGAATTTGAATGAGAAATTTGATAATAGATTATCATCTATATATTCTTTATTATTAGATGCAATAAAGAATATTGATAGGGATCAGGAGGTAGTTATACCATTAATAGAAAATTGGATCCCTAGGGCCAGTGATTTAGATATAATGTATAAGGCCTCAAGGTTTGATATAAATAATAGGCCCCAATCATTAAGGCCTACTCAAGTGTTAGTTAAATCATTGCAAGGTTTTCAGACCTTACCAGATTACTTGAGTAGGAAGATCAATGATTTGGTGAAGAATTTTGATGATTGGGGTAACACATTGTTACCTGACATAATTGATGAGCAAGGGAATAGCAAGTCACTCCAATAGTGACATGATCAGGCAAATGATGTCATCAATGATCAAATTAAATTAATTTGTGATGACTCAGATTATGATTTGTTGGTGAGTTGTATGGACATAATCATTGGCACCAACTCATTTTTTGAATCTTTTGAAAGAGAGGTAAATCAGGTAGTAGTTAAATACACACCTTATAATGTCAAGGTGAATGAGGTAATTAATTTTGACTAGCCAACTGATAAGGAATATCAGAAATGGGTAAATAAGTATTTAACTAAAGAGGAGTAAAAGAGTGGGCTGCTAATGGTTGGCAAATCAACTATTGCAATTACAATGGATTCCAATTTTTTTTTTTGTGGCAGTCTTGGCATGGGATTCTTGAGGCTCTTTTGTTGCTGCATCAACCTTTCTCAACAGGCATGATGAACAAAAATATTCTCTAGGGTGATGGCTATTGTAACGATTTTTGGAATATCACCAGGTGCTCCATTTGGCTGGTGATACATGTACTTTCTGGCATGATGCTTGTTTGCTCCTTCATTTTCTATAATAAAGATTTCAAGGCCAGAAGTACGAGTTAGCAAGTTAGATAATTTTGGGTTGAGTCTAGGTGAAGTTGCAGAGCAAATTGTAAAGTTTGATGGTTTCAAGGGAAATACAATTTAGGTTGAGTCATTCTGTAATAGGTTTTGAATTCATGGGGATTTAATGTTGTATAATAGTACTAGCATTTGAGTTGAAATGATAAATTCAAACTCATGTCTCTCCATTGTACATGCATATCTAAATTTTGAATAAGATAACTAAGGGTTGTTTCATTCATCTCACTATTATGGTGTGTATGATCCTTATTTTAACTTTAATTCAAGGGATTAATTAAAATGATTGAATGGGATTATAGGCGGATATGTTCTATGTAAGGATTTGATAAGTAGTATTGGGTTAGAATGCATATTGATAATATTGTAATTCAATGTTATCAGGGATCTTATATGTTATGTGTTAAATCTATCATAAACCCTTAGATACTTATGAATTTGATTCTGACAATGGATATATAGCACTAATATAAGTTGTGTTTATTCATATGATTAAATATTTGTTAGGCTTTACTTGGAGCTTGCTACAAATTGAAAATCAAAGACTATCTTATACTATCAAATGTGTTGTAGTTATCTCATGCTCCAAATAGTTGATAATACTGATGAACAGCCAATTCTATTTGGTATTATCCTATTGTGTTGAGCTATTAAATGAGATCATCTATTGTATATTAATGTTTTTAATGATAATGGTGCAGAGGTTGTAAACACATTAACGGATCACCCTCCCAGGTCTTGCAGATCCTGAAGTGTAGGAGGCTTTTAATGTCCTCATCAGTTGGTCTAGGTCCTTCGAGCTACCCTTGATTGGAATTAGAAATTCCATAGGTAGATTAGAAGACCAACCTAGTTACAGTAAAAACAACCAACACTACCCTTAACCCTTAACCCTATATCTCTCTCCCACTCCCTCCCTCTCTCACTAAATCCCTCTATCTCTCTCCCCTCTACCCATAACCCTAAACCCTAAACTCTTAACCCTTAAACCCTAAACTCTTAAACCCTCTACCCTCTCTCTCTCTCAAGACCCTCCCTCCTACCCCTCTCCCTCTCTTGGGTCTCTCTCTCTCATTCCTCTCTCTATCTCTCCTCTACCCTTAACCTAAACCTTAAACCCTTAACCTTAAAATCTAAGCCATAGGCCCTCTGCCCTCTGTCTCTCTCCCTCTCTCCCTCCTCCTACTCTATCAAGTATCTCCCTCCTACTACCTCTCAGCCTCTCGGGGTCTCTCTCTCTCTCTCACTCTATCTTTGTCCCTCTGCCCTTAACTGTCTACATTTCTGCCTTCTGCCTCTATCTCTCCTCCTCCCTCTTTCTCTCTCCTTTGAATCCTCTATCTCTCTCCTTCTACCCATAACCCTAAGCCTTAGCCCTTGACCCCAAGCCCTTAAACCCTCTACCCTCTAACCTCTCTCTCTCTCTCTCTCTCTTAAGTCTCTCCCTCCTACCCCCTCTCCCTCTCTTAGGTCTCTCTCTATCTCTCACTCACTCCCTCTATGTGTCTCCCCTCTACCCCTAAGGCCTAAAGCCTAAACCCTTCAACCCTAAACACTTAAACCCTCTACCCTCTACCATTAACCCTTCCTCCCTCTATCTATCTCCCACTCCCTCCTTCTCTTTCTCTTTGAAGTCTCATCATCCTAGCACCACTCCCTCTCTCAGGTCTCTCTCTCTCTCCCCTTCCTCCCCTCTTCGCCTCTCCCTTCCCCCTCCTAATTCTCTCTCTCTCTCTCTCTCTCTCACTCCTAAGTCTCTCCACTCTACCCTTAGCCCTCTACCCTTAACCCTTAAATCCTTAAATCCTCTACCCTCTATCTCTCTCCTACTCCCTCCCTCTCTCTCTC
>VDFB02105785.1:558424421-558436693 GCA_007258455.2 Sequoia sempervirens
TTAAGGGTTAAGGGTTTAGGGTTATGGGTAGAGGGGAGAGAGATAGAGGGATTCAGTGAGAGAGAGAGAGAGGGAGGGAGTGGGAGAGAGATAGAGGGTAGAAGGCAGAATGTAGACGGTTAAGGGTAGAGGGGACAAAGATAGGAGTGTGTGAGAGAGAGAGAGACCTGAGAGAAGGAGAGGTAGTAGGAGGGTGATACTTGATAGAGTAGGAGGGAGGGAGAGAGTGGGAGAGAGATAGAGGGTAGAGGGTTTAAGGGTTTAGAGTTTAAGGGTTAAGGGTTTAAGGTTTAGGGTTAAGGGTAGAGGGGAGAGAGATAGAGAGAGTGAATGAGAGAGAGACCCGAGAGAGGGAGAGGGTGTAGGAGGGAGGGTCTTGAGAGAGAGAGAGGGTAGAGGGTTTAAGAGTTTAGGGTTTAAGGGTTAAGAGTTTAGGGTTTAGGGTTATGGGTAGAGGGGAGAGAGATAGAGGGATTTAGTGAGAGAGGGAGGGAGTGGGAGAGAGATATAGGGTTAAGGGTTAAGGGTAGTGTTGGTTGTTTTTACTGTAACTAGGTTGGTCTTCTAATCTACCTATGGAATTTCTAATTCCAATCAAGGGTAGCTCGAAGGACCTAGACCAACTGATGAGGACATTAAAAGCCTCCTACACTTCAGGATCTGCAAGACCTGGGAGGGTGATCCGTTAATGTGTTTACAACCTCTGCACCATTATCATTAAAAACATTAATATACAATAGATGATCTCATTTAATAGCTCAACACAATAGGATAATACCAAATAGAATTGGCTGTTCATCAGTATTATCAACTATTTGGAGCATGAGATAACTACAACACATTTGATAGTATAAGATAGTCTTTGATTTTCAATTTGTAGCAAGCTCCAAGTAAAGCCTAACAAATATTTAATCATATGAATAAACACAACTTATATTAGTGCTATATATCCATTGTCAGAATCAAATTCATAAGTATCTAAGGGTTTATGATAGATTTAACACATAACATATAAGATCCCTGATAACATTGAATTACAATATTATCAATATGCATTCTAACCCAATACTACTTATCAAATCCTTACATAGAACATATCCGCCTATAATCCCATTCAATCATTTTAATTAATCCCTTGAATTAAAGTTAAAATAAGGATCATACACACCATAATAGTGAGATGAATGAAACAACCCTTAGTTATCTTATTCAAAATTTAGATATGCATGTACAATGGAGAGACATGAGTTTGAATTTATCATTTCAACTCAAATGCTAGTACTATTATACAACATTAAATCCCCATGAATTCAAAACCTATTACAGAATGACTCAACCTAAATTGTATTTCCCTTGAAACCATCAAACTTTACAATTTGCTCTGCAACTTCACCTAGACTCAACCCAAAATTATCTAACTTGCTAACTCGTACTTCTGGCCTTGAAATCTTTATTATAGAAAATGAAGGAGCAAACAAGCATCATGCCAGAAAGTACATGTATCACCAGCCAAATGGAGCACCTGGTGATATTCCAAAAATCGTTACAATAGCCATCACCCTAGAGAATATTTTTGTTCATCATGCCTGTTGAGAAAGGTTGATGCAGCAACAAAAGAGCCTCAAGAATCCCATGCCAAGACTGCCACAAAAAAAAAAATTGGAATCCATTGTAATTGCAATAGTTGATTTGCCAACCATTAGCAGCCCACTCTTTTACTCCTCTTTAGTTAAATACTTATTTACCCATTTCTGATATTCCTTATCAGTTGGCTAGTCAAAATTAATTACCTCATTCACCTTGACATTATAAGGTGTGTATTTAACTACTACCTGATTTACCTCTCTTTCAAAAGATTCAAAAAATGAGTTGGTGCCAATGATTATGTCCATACAACTCACCAACAAATCATAATCTGAGTCATCACAAATTAATTTAATTTGATCATTGATGACATCATTTGCCTGATCATGTCACTATTGGAGTGACTTGCTATTCCCTTGCTCATCAATTATGTCAGGTAACAATGTGTTACCCCAATCATCAAAATTCTTCACCAAATCATTGATCTTCCTACTCAAGTAATCTGGTAAGGTCTGAAAACCTTGCAATGATTTAACTAACACTTGAGTAGGCCTTAATGATTGGGGCCTATTATTTATATCAAACCTTGAGGCCTTATACATTATATCTAAATCACTGGCCCTAGGGATCCAATTTTCTATTAATGGTATAACTACCTCCTGATCCCTATCAATATTCTTTATTGCATCTAATAATAAAGAATATATAGATGATAATCTATTATCAAATTTCTCATTCAAATTCCTTAAGACAGTAGTAACAATTTCCTTTTGCTTTAAAAGGGATATGTCCTCACTTACCTTCAATGATGGCTGTAATTCTTCAATTTTGTGCATTAGCTGCTTCTTTATAGGATCAACAGAGAATTCTACCTCTTCATCAATTTGTTCTAATGAAGAGGTGAGGGAAGGATTTTGACTAGGAGACCCTGGTGTGGAAACAATAGGAGAAGCAAGAGGCATTGACCTTGATGTAGAAGGCAATGTACTGATCCTTGGAGCACTTGATGTTTCCCCAATCAGTTTGTACCTTAACCTATGCACCTCAGTCTACAGTTCAATATTCCTTTATTATATCTTACTATACTCCCCAATTAAAAGATTATATTTCTCCATTAGGCTTTTCTTTTCAGCTTCCTCTCTTTCAGTGGTCTTTTGGACCAATTTGGCCACATTTACAGTTAAATTAGTAGCCTCGTGGTTGAGGTCTCTGAAGCCCTCTTTATTATTAACCCTCTAAAATTTGGGTTAATATTAGTAATATTTGGCTTTTTCCCTTGAGGGGCCAATGCCTAAATTGCTAAGGTCTCATATTCTTCACTGAAGGCAGAATCTTGCAACACTGTTTGGACCTCTTCTTCAGAGTCTTGCAAGGGATGCTTGGAATTTAGAATAGCATTAAAATCTATAGCATCTGTAATATCCCATTCAGGTAAAATCAAGACACCAGCCTGACTTACCAGCTTTCTGATGCAGAGTCAGGAGACTCAACCTTACTCAAATTGGAAACCTGCCTTCAAGAGGCATCTAGAAAGATTAAAATGATCATATAAAGTAATTCAACCAGTCTTCCAAGTTCAATAATCATCAAAAGCACAATATCCCAATTTCACTCCTAAACCCCCAGTTTTAGTACAAACCAAGTTTAGGCATTTTCACCAACATTTTCCAAAACACCTAACAAAATCAAGGATGATTAAGATACCCTTTTGCAAGTTATAAAACATACATGAAAACCAATATCAACTCTTTTGGACAAATTCAAAGATCCAATACTCCTGCCATGGAAAAGGCTAGTGGATTAGCCCACTTTTACAAAGAAAGTACACTTTAAACTCCACCAAACTTTATGAAACCTTGGGGAAGCAATTAAAATGACCAAAAAATACTAAATCCACCACTAGTTTCCAGAAATCACTCTTCCAACATAGCAAAGCCAAAAACCCTTGATTTTAGGCCTTCAAAAGGAGGGTTTATTGTAAATCATACCTCCAAACCTTTCCAAACCCTGCCACCTATTCAAACATGCATAATTATGCCTGAAAAATCTTTAAACTTCATCACATAGGTTATTTCTTCCAGAAAACTCATAAACCAAAATTTAGTTCCTCACTTTCACAAGGAAAATCACCCAAATTCAACCTAGGGCAACACCCAAAACCCACAAACACACTTCCTCTGACCTGAAAATAATTTGGAAACCTATTTTACAACAAATGGGGTCATTCCACTGAGTTACAATTGTTACAGTAGGTGGAATGCCCTAAAAACTCATTTTATTACTCTCAAACCACCAATTTACACCAAAACAAGGCAGTTTCAGTAAAACATCAATAAAATCCTCTAAACTCAATGAAAATTCACCAAACCACTTTCAAATGAAATATGACACTTTCCTCTTTCCAACCATAATAGGGTTGAGCCCGTATAGGTCATACAAAGGTCGTACCACACGTTTTAGCATCAAATTTACACAGAAATTTCTAGAAAGCAGCCTTTTTTTTATTATAACTTTTAAAAAAATGATTCAACCCCCATGCCTCGACCATGAGAGGCTTATTTAGCATCTAAAAACCCTTACAAAAATCCTCCAACTAGAATTTTAATTAGTTTGACATTGTAAACCAACTTTTTACCAATTAGACCCCTAATTGCCTAGTTTTGCACTTTTAACAATTTGTTGACAATAAGTACATTTTTATGCAACCTTTTTCATTTTTTGAACTAAATAACATCAAAGACCCCTAATTACATCATTAATGAGATCAAATGACTTATTAAATCATTAAATGACCCAAATACCCCCTATTTCCTAATGTCTTCCTTGATCTTTAATTTTGAAAATGTGTGTATTGGGTGCTCCTACACCATACACCCTAGCTTAAAATTCTTCCAAGTCCCTTGGAAACTTTTGTACCTGCAAAAAAAAACATAATTAGATACTCCTCTTTTTCCTTTCAATGGTCTCATCTTCACCTTGGGCTTATACTTGTCCTCCTCTTAAAATTCCATGCTTGCTTTGTGACTTTGACTCTTCATGTTTGCTCTATCAACTTGAATCTGCACTTCTAGGCTTTGATTGTCCTTCATCCATCTTTCTTTTTCCTGCTCTTCAACTTCACTCTCTACAACATAACCTGCATTATGTCCTTCCACTTTCATTTTAACCCTTGGTCTGACCTCTGTCAGAAGAATGAACAAATCAGTGATTCCCTTCACTCTCAGCCCCTTATCCTTCATCTTCACACCTGCACTCAAATGAATTATGCTTGGATCCCTTGTCTCAATAGCATACAATAGCCTGATTACTAAACTCAGCAACCAAGGACAACTCACTGTCCCAATCTCATATTTTCCTCTCTTCTCCAACTCAGTTGGAGACCACACACATTGTCTTCTCTTAGCCATTCCCTGACCTAGCACCTTCAACCTCTCAATCCTAGCCTCTGTCCTTATTGCAACTCTCTGCAAAACCTTTGCAATATGTCCTTCACCTCTCATGGTGACCAACCTTTGCTCAACTCCTATAGACTCTCCAAACTCTTCCATAGTCTCCTTCACTATTTTCTACCAATCTTCATAGCTTACTGTCTTTTCCCTGACTTCCACAACCTGCTCATCACCTACTCTCAGGTCTTGTATCAGACCCTTGGCTTCTACCATCACTACCTTCATAGCCTGCACTGTATTTTTAGACTTATTAACTTCTTGACTGTTTATCTTAGATCTTTGAGATTCCATTTCAAGGACTTTGGTCCTATCAACTTCAAGAATACTATCCATTTGTCCTTCATCTCCTATGCTCTTACATTTATTTTTCACAACCAACCTTCTCTTCATCACTTTCCATTTCCTTTGGCACTCATTCCCATTTATCTTCAACCCATATTCTTCTTTTACCTCTGTGTTTCCAGTGTCACAACTCACTATTTTTGCAATGCTTGACTATCTTTTATCTTCGCTCATCCTTAAAGGACACAAAACCATCCCAACCATGATCTTCTCATCACCTTCAAGCCTTTTAAGACTTCTTTCATTCCTCTCATCATTTTCCTTTTTTGTCACTTTCCCATTCTTCATTTTCTCAGTTTCCAAGACCTCTTTATCCTTAGGTCTGCCATTCTCACCTTCAACCTTTTGCTGCATCTCATGCTCTTTCCCAAACAGTGGACAACACTCTTCTTCCCTTGTGGCTCCATTATGCCAAAGTTTCTTTTGTTCAAGTAACTCACCTTCATTCTCTTTGATCTCATCTTCTCTTCTTAGGACCTCTGTCCCAAGCACCTTCTTCTCACAATACCCTATCTCAGCTTTATGTACCATTGTATTCTTCATGGGTGTCTGCCCTAGAACACCATTATCCTTTAATAAACAAACTTCTACCTGTCCTTTATCTTTGATACACCCTTCAAGCTTACCTTTCCCTCTCAAGGTCATTTCACTCTTGCTTCTTCCTTTCTCATCATCCTTTACACACTTTAACTTTGAATCTGCTGTTACACATGCTGTCTCAACAATTCTTTCATAGGTGGTGACTACAACTCTTCCTTCATCACATTCTCCATCCTTTCCTAGTGCCTTCAGGGTCTTTTCACTTCTGACCTTCACTTTCTTTGTTTCCTTTTTATCTTCAAGCTGCTCTATCTTATTCAATACTTCTTGATGGTGCTTTTCTTTCTCCACTGTATCTATGCTATGCCCTTTTTCCTCATCCTTGTCTTTGTCTTCTTTGTATCCTAAGAACTTTTGTCTTTCCTGCAGTAGCACCCTTGTTTTCTTGTCTTGGCCATCTTCCACCAATGAAGTCAAAACATAAATCCTCCCATTCTTTTTAATCTGGTAACTATTATCCCTGCCATAGTACACGGAAAATCTTTCCCAACACCATGGTTTCCCAAACATTAGATGACAAGAGTGCAATGGTACAATATCACATAATATTTTGTCCTTATATTCACCTATTTGAAATTCAACCCATGATTTTTCTTTAACCAAAAATGTGTTCTCACCATTCATCAATGAAACATAATAAGGTGAATCATGTGGGAACCTTTCTAAGTTCAATTTTTCAACCATTTCAAGAGCTACCAAGTTATCCAAACTACTTGAATCAACCATAACCTTGCATATCTTACCTTTGCACTTGCACCTAGTCTTGAAAATTGCATTCCTCATCTGTTTCTCCTTCTCATTCAAACCTCTGGTAGCCATGATGTCCTTTCTCCTTCAATCTTTAAGAGATCTACTTCCTCGCTCTGATACCACTCTGATGCAGAGTCAGGAGGCTCAACCTTAATCAAATTGGCAACCTGCCTTCAAGAGGCATCTAGAAAGATTAAAATGATCATATAAAGTAATTCAACCAGTCTTCCAAGTTCAACAATCATCAGAAGCACAATTTCCCAATTTCACTCCTAAACCCCAGTTTTAGTGCAAACCAAGTTTAGGCATTTTCACCAACATTTTCCAAAACACCTAACAAAATCAAGGATGATTAAGATACCCTTTTGCAAGTTATAAAACATACAGGAAAACCAATATCAACTCTTTTGGACAAATTCAAAGATCCAATACTCCTGCCATGGAAAAGGCTAGTGGATTAGCCCACTTTTACAAAGAAAGTACACTTTAAACTCCACCAAACTTTATGAAACCTTGGGGAAGCAATTAAAATGACCAAAAACTACTAAATCCACCACTAGTTTCCAGAAATCACTCTTCCAACATAGCAAAGCCAAAAACCCTTGATTCTAGGCCTTCAAAAGGAGGGTTTATTGTAAATCATACCTCCAGACCTTTCCAGACTCTGCCACCTATTCAAACATGCATAATTATGCCTGAAAAAGCTTTAAACTTCATCACATAGGTTATTTCTTCCAGAAAACTCATAAACCATCATTTAGTTCCTCACTTTCACAAGGAAAATCACCCAAATTCAACCTAGGGCAACACCCAAAACCCACAAACACACTTCCTCTGACCTGAAAATAATTTGGAAACCTATTTTACAACAAATGGGGTCATTCCACCGAGTTACAATTGTTACAGTAGGTGGAATGCCCTAAAAACTCATTTTATTACTCTCAAACCACCAATTTACACCAAAACAGGGCAGTTTCAGTAAAACGTCAATAAAACCCTCTAAACTCAATGAAAATTCACCAAACCACTTTCAAATGAAATTTGACACTCTCCTCTTTCCAACCATAATAGGTTTGAGCCCGTACAGGTCGTACAAAGGTCGTACCACACGTTTTAGCAGCAAATTTACACAAAAATTTCCAGAAAGCAACCTTTTTTCATTATAACTTCAAAAAAAATGATTCAACAACCATGCCTCAACCATGAGAGGCTTATTTAACATCTAACCACCCTTACAAACATCCTCCAACTGGAATTTTAATTAGTTGGACATTGGAAACCAACTTTTTACCAATTAGACCCCTAATTGCCTAGTTTTGCACTTTTAACAATTTGTTGACAATAAGTACATTTTTATGCAACCTTTTGCATTTTTTGAACTAAATAACATCAAAGACCCCTAATTACATCATTAATGGGCTCAAATGCCTTATTAAATCATTAAATGACCCAAATACCCCCTATTTCCTAATGTCTTCCTTGATCTTTAATTTTGAAAATGTGTGTATTGGGTGCTCCTGCACCACTTTCTTCCTTCCTCAGTAGTGATGTTCTTGAATTCATCCATTAATTCAGCTTTCACTTCATCATCATTCTCCTGATCTAACCTATCAGGCCTCAATTCTCTTCTCTTCTTACACTTATCCTAGTATTCTTCAAATTTCATCCTCCATACCAATTGCAAGAAGACGGGAGTTTTTACAAATGCATCATCATCTAGAAACTCCTTACATGCTTCCATCCTTGCATCTTTCACATATTTACCTTTCATATCCAAGTCAAATAAAACCAACTTAGCTAGCCTAGGAGGGGAAGGCATACCAATCTGCATATCCTGATCAATAACAACAATTTCTTCCATCAAATCCTCTTGTGGTTGATCAGTTCTTTTCCTCTTAGGGCTTGGCTCGGATGGTGGTGATGAGGGACTATCCTCAGGTGATGATTCCAAATCAACGATTTTAATTGCCCCAGGCATTTTGAATTTTGGACCTGGCTGTGTAGGAAATTTCATTACTTGTTTTCCTTTTCTATCCACTTCCTCCTCATCACTGTTGTCATCATTTTTCCTCCTATAAATGGGTCGCCTTTCTATAGGTTGGTATGTTGGCCTTGTCTCAATTGGCCTGGCACCTTGTTCTTGTACACCCAGACTCAATTCTAAGTTAATCTTCTTGGTCCTCAAAGTGCCCATAATTTCTTTGAAGTTCTCCATTAGAAAGTCAATTTTCTTATGGTGTGGACTAAAATCCAACAATGGATCATACTTTGGATCCATTTTGTGCACAATATCCAATAGCTTATCATAAGCTATATGTTTCTCCTTGTTCAACTCCTGCCTATTTAGGTCAAATTCATTTCTAATCAAATCCTCAGGAAATTTGAACTCATGCACAAACTTACCACCTTTTATTCTTTGTCTGAAAAGGGCAAAGACACCCTCAGGATCATGTTGCCACTTTGGACCACACCTCAAATGGTAATCTTACAAAGAATTTTTCAAAATGCACCCAGCCTCCTTTTGAAAATACAAAATCTAATACCACTGTATAATCTGGGGAAAAAGTTCCGTTACCCTTCCTAGTAAGGTTGTACTCATGGATACAACCAATCTACCACATAACCTCTGTAAACCCCACTCTTGGTGGAACATTGTATGGAAATATATGAGGGGTCCCTTGAAAATCATACACCCTCAAAATAGTGTTGACTGGGTATGGAATAATGTCACCCTAGTTATGGAAAAATTTAAATTCTGGCCTCCTCCCCTTTGGTCTGAGGAAATCATGCAATTCCTTAGGAATCCTGGGTACATTCACTATCAGTTTGGCCCTTAATCTAGAAGCAAAACAATTATCAAATTGCACATAACTAGTGCTTTCCTTATTACAAGATAAATCTATAGCCCATATCTATACTGAAAATCTTTCTCCATCAACTAATTTCCTTAATTCCATCTTCTTAGAGAAAACATCAGCATTCTTGAACAAGAACATATACATTAACAAAGAATACCAAAATAATTGAGTGTATGTATCATTTTTCTACAACTTCGACAGCCCTTCATGTATCGTTTCAGCCAAGAAAGAAGCAAAATCATAAGTTACAGAGAAGTTAGGGTGTTGTATTTGCACCCCCATGAACATGTAAGCAATGGGCATCACAATACTAGGATTGAAACCTAGAATCTGGCATAATGAATAAAAAGTGGCCAAGAAATTATTTGCAAAATAGTTTAATCTGAAAGGTTCTTGGTCACTAGGGTTAATATGAAATCTTGAACCTCCTGCCCTAGCCAAATGAGGTGGGAGAAACTTGGCTTTGAAAAGTGACTTCAACTTCCCATATTCCTACTTCATCTCCTCAAGATTGATTAGAACCAAGTACACACTAGGCTCACTCAAATCAAAAACCTGTTGGAATTTTTCTCTATTAATGCATAACATAACTCTTCCATCATTATCTCTGATTACCTATGTGACAAGGTCATATCGTACAATAACTGCCCTAAGCAATTATACATTAGGGAACACATTTGACACCACTGGCTTCCCCAAATCATACATCTAGCCATTTGAAAAGGGGTGAGGAAAATTCCTCTGTCCATACCACAATCTGAACATCTCCAAACCTATGAGAGGAACCCTAGCATCGACTATATTGGAACAATTATATACTAACCCTTCCCCTAGGATTTTTCCTCACACCAAAAACAGTCCCTTCTTCCTATCACTTGTTGACAAGGGCAATTGATCCAAGAAGTCATCATATAGGTTCCTATTTAAATAATCAATTTTTCCATAATGTTGCTTTGGCGGTGCCATCTTAGATAAACTAGGGCCTCTTTACAATTTCAAACTTTAAACAACTAGGACTAACCAGAAATATGAAATTACATAATAAAACACTACAATTTCTCACAATTCAGTTAACCTATAGCCATAAAACATTTAGCAACAAGCCCTACGACAAGCACATAGAAAATTTTCCCAAATTCAGGTTCAAAATAACCAGGAGACTTAGAAATTAACTCATGGCTTTGTGTTTACAAAAACTCCAATTTCTTGTTGTAGCAATTCTTAACTTCATCTTCATCTTCCAAACTACTTCACAAAGATACTTGAATTCTTTATGATACAATAAAATCAAGAGAATTTTTTTTATTTCGATCAAAGCATGCCAACAAGTGTCTCATCCGCCATTAAAGCTCACTCTTGCACTACACGAATGGCTCCAATCATATTTCATGCCAATTTAAATATTAGCCATCGATCCTTCACTTTGATCAGATCATCAAACAAATACCTTCAAAACAACTAACACAATCGTCCACATGGCCATAAGGGCCCACCATACCATATGCTACCAAGGAAATCCACATGGCATTCGGTCGCGATATCACGATCAGTAAAGACCTTGCAACTTCCAATAACACGATAGCAGGCAACCATAGATCTTGATCATCAATAATCTTATTCTTTCAATACAGCCGCCAGCTTTTCCATTAACCATTGAGCATCTTTCCTACTGAGATGATAACATACCCGCTAATTTGAAACACATGCATCTCACAAACGCTTTAGTAATCTGGTACATAATGTATTAAAGCCAAATTTATTTACCAAAGTATTTCATTGTTCCTCCAACTTCACCAGAAGAGACACATGGTGCATTCCTGCGATATCGCAATCAACCAAAGCAGTGTGGTGGGGTCATCGCGGGATGGCGGGGAGCAGGTGAGATCAAATGATAATTGATCAACGATCACGCAAATTTTTCCCCCTACAAAATAAAACATTTATTAAAAGAATGAGGGAACATCACTAGGCAGACGATAAACAACATAAGATGTTTTAAAACAATGAAGCACGGGGCCATCCAAGACTTAGGGAAAAATAAAATCACACGAAGGAATTAAAACAATAAGACCAAGAGGACCCAACCTAGATGAAACGATGGGGCATAAGTTGTTTTTAAAACCCCACCATAAGTAATAGCAAAATAGATCCCACCCAAGGCGTAAGATAAACAATAGGGTTTAACATGAAGACAAAGACAAAACCCCAACCTTAGGATTTTCCCAACACCACAAAAGATGTAACATAAGACAAGACTGGAAAGGAACACAAGGAGAAAAAATTGAAGCTCCATCAGGCTATATTGGAACAATTATACACTAATCCCTCTCCTAGGGTTTTTCCTTGCATCAAAACCAATCCCTTCTTCCTATCATTTGTTGACAAGGGAAATTGATCTAGGAAGTCATCATATAGGCTTCTACTTAAATAATCAATCTGGCTAGAGTGTTGCTTTGTCAGTGCCATCTTGAGTAAACTAGAGCTTCCTTTCTATCTCAAACCTTAGACAAACTAGGGCTAAACAAAATATGAAATTACATAATAGAACTTTTCAATTTCCCACAATTCTCCCTCTCTCAGGTCTCTCTCTCACTCACTCACTCCCTCTATGTCTCTCCCCTCTACCCTTAAACCCTAAACCCTAAACCCTTAACTCTTCAACCCTAAACCCTTAAACCCTCTACCCTCT
>VDFB02105785.1:558436793-558474463 GCA_007258455.2 Sequoia sempervirens
TTCCATCATCATATAAACATATTATTATAAGCATTATTCATAAATAAAGAACATCAATTTCCATTACATTGCATAGCATTGTATTTATCACATAAATCATCGCATAACATTCATTTGCATTTCATAACCATTTCACATTACCACCTATTGCATAATCATACAAAATAGGTACATAAGCATCATTGATAATCCATCACATACATACTTGCATAACATCATAAGGTCATATCACACATTTCATTCATATTACATTACACATTATCATACCACTTTGCATTAACATATCATCACATCATATTAAATGCATCACATACATACATTATCATTTAGTAGGTTTAGGATAAAATTTGTTATTCTAAGCATCTTAAAAAACCATCCCATTTGCATCATATTATATAAAACACGACCATCACATTTACAGTGCATTATATCATCCACTAATCATCCATGTCATCTCATAAATAGCATCATAAATCATTCCACATAAGAAAAAACATAAAAAATTCATTACACACAAAGCATACATCCATCCATAATCCATTCATATATAAGCATAATTCACATAACATTTCATGCATACACCATATCATTTTCCATATCACATCACCATTTGCATCAACATAAATAGATCATCACATAGACAACATCATTGCACATCACATTTTCACATCATAAGTTAACATAATATAGGTCTGTTAGTCATAATCATTACACAATGTATACATCATATAACATCATAAACATCATTGTACAACATATAAAAATAAAATCATCCATACATGCATAAATAAATGGTACACATTGCATCACATCAAAATCATCATCAACTCATATATATCATCAAATAAATGTCATAGTGCAAGAATAATCAGATCACTGTATATGATAGTACTCGACCTATTGTACGACATCCCTATAAGACCGAATAGACACTATACCCTAGGAAGAGGAGGCTGCCATACTCTCTAACTGTTGTCTCTAGCCTAGCTTTGTGGCTGCCTGTAACTCTGCAGCCTGTCTCTGCTGAATGGCCTAATCTTTCTCAGCCCTCATCTGCTCTCTCTAAGCTCGAGCTTATCCCTCTCTCTTGTCACAGTTTTCACCTAGGCTTGCAGTTGAGCGGTCAACACATCTCAAGGATCCACCTGTCCTACTAGTTGTGCTTGTGGTTGTACCTAAGGCTGCACCTGAGGCTAATCCTCAACCCGTGGTGGTACACCTGGTGGCACCTGTTGCTGATCTGACATTGGTACATCTCCCTACCTTGGCTGAACTAGAGGCGCAACCGGCTGGTCTTGTCATGCATCATCCCTCTGTCCTCATCCTCCCCATCTACCTCTCACTCTTTGCTAATCTGGGATTGCTCCTAGAATAGTCAATCACAGGGGAGGCCGGAACCAATCCCTGTATGCCTATGTCATGCCTGGATCTGTAGGCTTGTAATCATAAGCTCACGACTGAGCTGCTAACTGCCTAAAACTATCAACCGCCTATGAGGTGGGAATATACCACCCCCATGAAACCTATTTCATGGTGCAGGCAAAGACAACTACATAGTCATGATCAGGGCGATCCTGGGGCTCACCAAATTGACACTGCACATGCCTAGGAAAGTACCTCTCGATCATCATGTGCTCCCGTCCCTGCATATAGCGGTCCTGGTGGGCATAGAACAACTCCTCTACATCGCTGGCCCATCCCAGCTGACCAAGGTACAAATGCCATGAGAACACTTGCATCTCATCGAGGACCCTCCTCTAGTAGGGGATCTCATGCTCACCTTTATGTGTGAAGGACACACTGCCTCTGTAACACCATACAAGGGGATCATCAGCCCCCATCAAAACTGAAACAATCCACGGCTAAAGCATAGCAATGTGCTCTCATGCCCAAACGTGAAGAAGGGTCACCCCTGCTCTGAGTGCTCTACCATCCATGTACATGTACTCATGTAGATCTCTGTATAAAGAAGCTAGAAGCACTGGACCCCAAGCAAAATGGACCGACTTGTCTTGAACCATCTGCTCCCAACAATATCCCCAATTAGGATTGAAGTATTGCCCTCATCCGTTATGGGTAATGAGACCAGAAATGACCGCTGCAACAACTAGATGGAAGGGAGGTGCCAGGATCCTATGTTGTTCAAGTTCAATTTTCCCCTCGCAAAAAATGATGTCCTTTGTGGTGAGGACTCGATGGTAGGCATCACACCCCTTGTCCATGTAAAAAATCACTTGCCGATTGTGAATTGACAATCTCAAAATATGCCAAACGTCCTCTAAGGTGATGGTGGCCTCGCCAGTGGGAAGATGTAACGAAGAGGTCTCATTGTGCCATCTCTTGGCCAGCACTAACAACATTCCTAGGTGAGTGTGAATGGGTGTTGCGTAAACAATATACCATAACCCTGCGACCCAGAGTTGATCCTGATCCTTGCCACTCATATCCCACAAATAGCCAAATAGGTCTCGCGACCTGTGCTCTCGAGAGTAGATCTCCCTTGTTGCGTCCTACATCAAGGAAGGTCACTATGTTAAATTTTTTGAAAAATTCTTCGCTAGGCATTCAAAAAACCTCTCCAACGATGCAATCCATGAAGGTGTCGTAGTTTGATTTTTACTCAAACTCTGACACTAGGGCATAAAATACCAAAATGGCACCACTGCGGTGCACTTTTTCTTCCAGCGGCGCACTTTGAGCAAATGTAGGACCGTCATGTCACAGTTTCCAAACCACCCTGCTAGCCTCGAGCTCAACGTCATAGTTTGGAGTCTATTTTCAAACTCCAAACATCACCGTTACAATGCTATTTGACACCAAGCAGCACAGTTTGATTTCTAAGTGGCTCTACATAGCACCTCTGTAGAAAGCCCGACTTTGAAAGTATTAAATGAAGGCTAGAAAGGAAAAATGAAGCTCATGTAAGGGTCACTTACTGGTGCCCCGATGCCAGGTGGCCACTAGTACATCCAAACTCGATCAAAAATATGCAGGGGAAGCTATCATTGTGCCATATCGTCAGGAGGTTAGAGTTCAAATCTCAAGATTGCAAATGGAAGTGTGTGAAAATGACTTGAAAGTGACCCCTTGGGCCCCTTTTAAGCTTGAATATTAGGGTTTTTTCACCCTAATTGGATATCCTGCTAGGTTTTTGGACCCTTGAAGCTATTTTTGTCTAGTTGAGGCCTATTTTACATTTTTTAATTGCATTTAGACACATTTTTGGCCTCTTGGAGTCTTTTCGGATCTGTCAGGCACCTTGTCCTCTTTTTTCACGAGATCACCCAAAAATTAAAATTTTTGTCCAATCTGTGGAGGGGCAATATAATGGCATGTTTTCTCTCATCACGCAATAGTGGGGCAATATTTTTAAATAACAAAAATTTTCAACTTTGATCGAGATCGTTTATTCTTTGAACCAACACAACAAGTGCATTGCTTCAAAGACAGGAAAAATATAGACACGTAAAAATACCAAATGACATTGTGCATTTGATCCCGACTACTAACATTGTTTCATCTTGAATCATCCCTCAGTCTAACTATTTAATCAAATCTCGTTATCATTAAATTCATCAATATTCTTCCCTTAATTAAATAAACCAGTTATTTAATTAAGTCTCTCCCTCTTTTGTTAATTAAATCAATCATCTGATCTAATTATCCCTATTTAATTAAATAATCAATTTTATTTGATTAAATCTCTAAAGTCTATCTATTAAATTAAATAAATTAAAACCTTATTTAATTTAATCTAACACCATCTCTTTTAATTAAATAGATCAAAATCCTTATTTAATTATTCTCTTATCATATTCCTCTCTTATTTGATTTAAATAAATCCATAAATTTGAGTCAAATAGGTCACATCATCTAATCTCCTATTAAATTAATTAACCCTTGATTGATTTAATTATAATTCATGTCCCATCCTCTAGATTTTACAAGTTGCACATGAAAATAGATTTAATTCATTTATTAAATCTCTATTTTCCTCACAAGGCATCTTTTGGAATATTCTCCAAGTTTGAATTCAAAAATTCCAAGTGGACATGTACATCCAACAAGGAATTTACTCCATCTTACATGTCCTTTGCCTTGAGCCAAGTGGCATTTATTGCATTTTCCACTCCCTCTTACAAGTCATTTCAACAAATTTGAAATTTAAAAATATGCATTTATTGGCACAATCCTTAGAACTTGCACATCTTCCATCCACTCATGGATTGACAAGTGGCATCTTTCCATTGGATGAATGTTAGTCCCACATTGCTCAAATTTGGACATTCTTCCATCTTGGCATTCTTTAAATAAAGAGCTCATATCCTTATTTTATCATCCACAAATTATGCAAAGTTATTATGCTAAAATATTTAGCCATTTCCATCAAATATCATTGAATCATAGCTAGGTTATGCAGGTTTTTAGCTTGGAAGCATTCATCCTTCATCAACACATTTTCAACATATCAATCTTGCATCATAGGAATTGGGAAAGGGCTAATTTTCACATCAAATTGGCACCAATTCCCCCATGGGATCATGAGTTTGCAAATTTAAATTAGGATTCAATCTATTTTGCTATTTTTATTGTGTTCTTCATTGTTTATTTTCCTAATTTGAGTTTTGCAAATGGATTTCATGGGGAATCCTTGTTCTCGCTTTCAATCCCTAACTTAATGTTTTTGTTTTCATTGGTTTGTAGGTATTTGGATTAGGGTTCACACAACATCTCTAGTAGAGTGCTTTCAAGCAGGGCGACATGCGGACTATTTTGTTTTCCACCAAATGATGATGATTGTCAAGAGTTGTTTGTGGTGTCCAGGGGGGATTTCTACTTCCTCTGATGCAAATCTGCAATGAGATTCACCAATTTGAATGAAAGGAAGGCTACACATATAGCAACAAAAGGTTGATTTCAACAATTTACAACTATAGTGAAGTAGGTAGATAGAAGAAAAAATAGACACAAGACAAAATAGACTACAAGACAAAACAAGAAAAAGAAAAAAGTGTCTATTTTTATATTGTGAAATATTGGTGGTAGGTGAAACCCTAAGCTATATTGAATCTAGGCCATTAATTTTTCTTTTGGAAAACTATAAATAGGGGCTTTCTCCTCATTTGTAAGGGGGGTGGTAAATTTTTGTTAGAGGCTTTTTGTAGAAATAGAGGGAAGCATTGCATTGAAGTTGGGTGTTTTCTCTATTTTTCTCATTGTGCATGCATGACTCAACCTCCATGTTAATTTTTGTTTGTTGGTTTCTTGAATATCTTGAAGGGTGGTTGTTATTACAATGTTGGATGCACTTCCAACTGATGATTTATGTTGTTTATTGATTATGAGTCACTTTACAAAGCTAGTCTGATCTATTTCATATGCTACACTTAAGTTCAAATATATGTTCATGAGATGAATGCGCAATCTGAAAATCTTCAATGACCCCTTGAATATTGCACTAGTTTTGTTTAGTTGTAGGTCTCTATTGGTCAAGAAAAACTCAGTTTTATGGGAGTCTATCTACTCTAGTACCCTCCATTATTAATATTTATTCATTTCTTATATTTAGAATAAATTTTCTCAACTCTTTTCTCTTTTGCTATTTCTTTTACTTCTTTGTTAGTGTAGGATTCCAAGCACCATAAAAATTTCAAACTTGGTGATTGAAGTGAGTTTCAACATGTTGTTTTGAGTGGGAAACCACTTTCCATTTATTTCCAACACTTTGAATCTCCATTTGCAAACCCAAACTCCCATGCTTTGTGAACCATAAATGCCTCTTTATAATTACCAACAAATCACATCAACCAATTGAACTATTCCAAGCATTTTCATGACCTAACACCTGACAAACCTTGGGCTGATTGTCTGAAACTTAGTTGCAGATTTTCACCATTCAAGAGACAAATTATACTTGTGCTTTGTCTATGTTGAGAAGTGCAAAAAAGCCCATCAACAACTAACTAGGTACATATAGATTTAATTAAAGGGTCAATTTACTTGTTTATTATGTTTTGGAACGTGTTGTTGATGTATACTCTCCTCTTTCACTGTACGGTGAGCCTAGTTAATAAAAAGTCCCAACTCGTTCTAGTCTAGTTGAGTCCACCTAGGGAGTAATAGTACGCATATGCACTCCCCTTGCACTATGTGCGAGCCTAGGGATTAGAAATGTCTAGTATTTCCTTTCCTTTAGGAGACAAGCTTGAGAATTTCATGACCCCAAGAGACAATCTCAACCACATGCACCTGTGGGGTATATAAAGGGGGGAGAGCCAAATTTATACCCCAATATAGTCCCATCATGTTTGGTGGAGCACTGATACTAAGGTGATTCCTAGTTAAGGTGTGAAGGGTTGGTCTAATTTTCTAGTACCTCGATAGGGCTCCCAATCCATGCTTGTGATAGGCTGGTGTTCATGGTTGTGCATTAAATGTGGATTATACACCATCGACTAGGATAAAGATAAGACCAAAAATAATATCCTCGAGTGCACCAAACAATTGAATTTCATACTTCAAAAATTTGCAACATGTTATCATCATCATGTTGGCTAGGAACAAGGAAAAACTAAACATGCACAAGAAAAATCTTTGACCACGATCACTTTGATCAATGCAAACATGCAACAATGATAGAGAACATACTAGAAACATCCATGAGCACCAAGAATCAATAGAGAAACATTCACAGCAAGTAAAATAACCAAAATAATACAAACTTTAATCGGGAACACTGACAAAGACCACATAAACACTGTCAAAATACAAATTTCCATAAAATTCACAAATAATCATGCAGACCTTTGAAAATTCTGATGGATGACCAAGAAAATCTTAGTAGTAAATCCTTCAGTCCACAATAGCTGAACTTTCATGTATTGAACACATCTTTACGATCTGACTGATCCATAGACTTCCTGTAACTTATTCTTTTACAATTTTCTCAATATCCTTGACATATGCAATCTTCAACATCATAGTGCTAATAGTGTTGAAATCAATGAAAACCACATATCAACAACACAACTACACTTCCTAACAAGTCCATGTTTCTTTCTCTAAAACCTATCATATTGAACAAAAAAAATTCCCTACCAACCTAGAATAACATTTTTATGCCCATTCCATAGAGACACGGTAACAACAGTTTGTGGAATGGGCTTAATTCATTTTTGAAGCTTCAAAACCCTTATTCAGTGTATTCTGGGTCTGTCTTAGTAATATGGTAATAAAAGACTCTGAAAATACTTCGACATGTATGGGAATTTATGAGAGCACTATTTTCTATGCATTTAGCTCCTCTAACTTCTATTTATAGATAGCTTTCTTTAAAGTTAGAGAGCATAAGTTAAGGTTTACAACATTCGATAGCATTAGCTTTCTAATAAATTGTTTCGATGAGAAATTGCTTCTTGTGCAATGGCACTCTGCCCTTGAAATTATAGAGTTTCATTACTAGTCAAATTGTGGGAAAAACCCATTGAAGGGTGTATTTTGCAGGAAATATTGAACTCTATGTTTAGAATTGACTATTTAAGAGTGTAGGAATGTATTTGTGTCATCCTGGGTATAGAGGTTACTAGTCCTCAGGCTCGCCATCTCCTTTTCCCTTCATAGGTTATTTCTATCTTTCTTTCCAATGCTTTGGATTTGCTTGAAGCATTGAATGAAATTGAGGAATTAGCTAGGAGTTATATTAAGTTTCAATTTTGAATGGATAATGTTTTCCTTCGAGCTGTCTAGCAGTATAATCTTGATAATGGGGAAGGATTTGTTGGGGGGCTTTTCCCCAGATTATTGGTGCAAAAATGTCAAGGTATTGAATTTTTTTTCAAAGCTATTAGGATAACTTTGTAACACATAAATGAAAATATTTTGTTGAGGGCTTTAAGGAAAAATAGGCTAAGTGTTTGCATGTTAATGGAACTGGAAATTAAGGATAGATTCCATGCTCTATCTTTTCTTCATGCATATACTTCATGTTTTGTTAATCAAAATTTATAGCTGGACTTGTAATTATGAGTTAACTCTCCAAGTCATATGTTTTCTTCTGCAAGAGCTATGCCTTGTGCAACATCTCGCATTGAATCTCAGGGCTCTCAATACTATGTTCAAAGGGCTGGCTATAGAAACATTCCAAACACTTTGTGCTTAGAAGGAATGGATGAGAATTCACAAGATGAAAGAGCTACAATGGGAAATATTTAATAGCTTTATGGTTCCCTACAAACTGGTTTTTGGGAAAATTAGAATTTTGTATTGGGTCTGTACATGTGGTTTTGAATGTTTATGGGGTTTTTAAATATTTCAAAGGGTTAGGATGATGATTTTATTGAAATTTTTTGTAAGGGTACATATTGTTAAAGCATTTATAATTATAAGGCTTGGTTCAATGATCATTTGGTGATGTCATGTAAGGGTTGGGTTTTTAAACATTTTGAATCATTTCACAATTAGTAAGTGGTTCATTGGGAAGGTCATCTTAGGTAGTGTCATAGGCTAGATTGGGATAATGCTGAATTTTGAAGCTTTAACACTCTTTGTAAAAAATATTTGTATCCTTTTTTCATGCTCAGGGCTATAACAAAAGTTTTTCCTACTGCTTCTTTCCTACCAGTATGCCCCCTAGAACCAATTTTTGTAATCTTTTATTTAATATATAATAAAATATAATAGTGGCTTGCCACTTTCACCAAAAAATAAATAAAAAAATAGAACACTAATAACTCACTCCTTTGCAAATTCCACAAGCTTTTGGATGGATTCTTAGAAGTAAAAATTCATACCAATCACTACTAAAGCATATTACATAGGAAAACACAAAAAATTGATGCAAAACATAGATACTTTTATTAGTTTCTACTCCAAAAATGTTTCAACAACCTCATACATCATTTGAACCCAAGAATCTTCCCACCAAACTGTCTATTCAACTTTCCAATTCCCCATGACTCTTGAGTTCCCTAATTTTACATTTTTTCAATTATAATTTTTGCAACATTTTCAATTTTGGCAATTTTTCCACATTTTGCCTCATAAACCCCTAAAAGCTCATGGAGATCTCTAAACTAACTCTAACAACCTTAAATGATCCCATAGGACCTTATTTAGCATAAACTAGCATCCAACACCCTTAAAACTCATATTTACAAGTTTTTGCTCTTTCAAGCATTATTTGTGACATTTCAACATTGCTTTTCAAGAATGACCTCTAAAAACATTCAAGTGGCATTTTAGACCTTATCGATTCATTGCATGACCTTAAACATCCTAGACCAACCTATGACTCCTCCTTTAGAGAAAATTCTAATAAAACCAAATGGTTGCTCTTCCACCATGCAACCAACCTTGAATGCTTTCCAAGTCTCTTGGAAAGGTGATTTAACCTCCTCCATCCTTGATTCTTCATCTCCTTGTTCTGCACTCTCTCTCTTTCTCTTCCTTTGAAGCATTTATTGTTGTCCTGCAACTTTACCTCTGTAATTGAACTCCTTAACAACCATCTTTACCTTGCTTGCCTTGGGAGCCTTTCCAACTATCCCTTAACCTTTCCTTTACTCATGACTGTCCGTGTACCTTCTCTAACATCAACAATCACACTTTATTCCATCCTTGATCCTTCCACTTGTTTGTTACCCTTAATTTCCTTAACGTGCTATCCTTCCAATTATGGACTATCCTCTTTTTTTCTTCAACACCACAAGGCACATGACTACCCCAACAAGCACACCTTCATTCTTCATTTTCCTTTCCAAAGGATTTCCTTTCTCAATCTACTTTGTCTCACACCGAGACACCTCTTTACTTAGTTTCTTTCTCCATATGAAAACACTCTTCTTCTTTATCTGCAAATCATTTGCAATTTTCTTATCTACTATGTTGACCTTGTCAAACTTTATATTGGCTGCCATCCCATCATCTTTGCTTCCATCAACATTCACAAAATCTTTTTTTCTAACCATGATAACCTCACCATGCTCCTTTGACTCTTCATTCAATGGGGTCAATATATATGTCTTTGCCTCCTTCACTGTGGTATAAGTATTTTTCTTTCCATCATATATAGCTGTCCTATCAAACTACTAGGGCCTTCCTAGCAACAAGTGGCAACAATTCATGGGCAAGATATCACAAGTAACCTAATCTTCATACTAACCAATTGGAAAATCCATAGTATCTTTCTTTTTCACCATTATATATTATTATTCACTAATCCAAGACACTATATAGGGCTTCTCTAGAGGCATTCTTTTCAAATTTAACTTGTATACCATGTCACTAGATACCATATTATCTGTGCACCCAAAATTGACTACTATTCTACATACCTTATTCTTGCATCTGTAGGCTATCCTAAGCAAAGCTCTTCTTTGGATCAAATTTTTCTCCTCAGGAGTCTTCAATATTTTCTCCTTCATCATTATCATTCCACCTACTTTAGGAGTTGCATGTAGAGTACTTGAACTTGAGCTTTCACATTCTTCTTCTTCTTGAACAATCTGAGCTCTTCTTTCACTCTTCTTGTCTCCTCCACTTGAAGTTGATCCAAACTCTTCTGGACATTTGTAGAATGGATTACCATACTTTCCACACTTGTAACATCTTCTTACAAACTCACTATAATCTCTTCTTGGTATGAAACTTGTCCTTCCACCTCTCCAACCTCCTCTTGGTTCTGGTGCTTGTTCTTTGTTCTTGATTGCACTCTTTTTTTCCTCATTAATCTACCTTTGACCTTTGCCTCTATTCATGTTACCTCTACCCCTTCCTTATCCTTCTTGTCTTCTCTTGATCCTATCTTCTTCCCTTACTACCATTTGGAAGCATTCATTTACTATTTTGGGAGGGTTCAAACTAATTTCATCTCTTATGTTCAATCTTAAGCCACTCAAATATCTAGCTACTCTTTCCACTTCATCTTCATTGTGACCTGCTCTTATACATAATCTATGGAACTCCTTTGTATAAGATGTCACATCCATCTCCCTTTGCTTTAACTCCTGCAACTTCATAAATGTTTGTATAGCATAATTTGCTGGTAAAAATTGAGCTTCCACTTTTTCTATCATTCTATCCCAAGAAAATATTTTGGAATTACCTTTCTTAACTCCATCTTCTTGAACAAAATTCAACCATATGAGAGCTGGTCCTTTCAAAATTGTCTTTTCATACTTGACCTTCTTGTTTTCCTCAATGTCTTCAAATTCAAAGAAATTATCTAAGGCATCAATCCATGCCAAAACCTCTTCACTATCCATCTTACCTCCATACATTGGTAGTTCAACTTTCACCTTTAGAGTGTTACCACCTTTCACTGCCTTCAACATCTTGATCATTCTCTTTTCTTTAGGATCTAAATCATCTTCATCATCAACTAGAGGGTTTCCTTCTTCCCCTTCATATTCCTTGTCACTCTATTCTTCATTCACCATTCCTCTTCTCTAGTTCTCCTCCAGCACTTCTACCCTTGCTATGGTGGATTCTTGAGACTCTTTATAGGGCCTTTCCTTTTGCAACAATTTCTCTTTCAAATCCTTGATCTCTTTTTCCATTGCACTGGCATTTCGAGGCATCTTTTCTTATGACTCTTCAACTTCAATCTGCAACCTTTGAACCTTTGAGACCTATCCCTATGCTCTGATACCAATTGATGCAAGGGTGTATGGTCTATTACCTAATCAACAAAATTCAAGTTCAACCAAGCAATAGTTAGATTTCTAAACCCCTTCAAAGCACTCTTCTCAAGTTAACCCTGCTCTTGGCTTGTAGGTTAGCAGACCTAAATTTTGGAAGTTTTCTCCCAATTTTTCTTAACAACTTTAGGGAATCTTGATAGTTTTGGACACCTATTTGGGTGATATTTAACATATGTAAAACTCAACTAGGGTTTATTTGGATCAAACACCCTAAAAACATGATTCCATGTTATCCCTGAAGACCAATTAGGTCTATTTTGTGAAGCAAGACCTCTCAAGTCTCATAAGAAACTTTCAAAAACCACTCATACCTTCTATATTGTCAATAAAAAGACATATTTATCATGTTCTAAGCCTCCAAGTCCTCTCTATAATGTAGAGCCAACAAACCCTTAATTTCCTCCTATTTAGCTAAGGTTTATTCAAACTCTGGTTTCCCCTTCACATACTATCTTGTAAATGTCACCCACACACTTGAGAATGTATTCTTAGAATAAATTCACCTTCCTATAGCCTCCTCTCAAGATATTTCAATGAGCTTCCCCTCAAAACCAATTTTTTCATTTACAAATGAAATACAAATTACAAGATAGTCCATGTTTCTTTCTCTAAAACCAATCATATAGAACAAAAACAATTCCCTACCAACCTAGATTGACATGTTTATGCCCATTCCATAGAGACATAGTAACAACAGCTTATGGAATGGGTCTAATTCATTTTTGAAGCTTCAAAACCCTTATTTAGGGTATTCCAAGTCTGTCTTAGTAATATGGTAATAAAAGGCTCCTAAAACACTTTCAAGTTTTCAAATTAATTTTAGAACACTAAGAATTCAATCCTTCACCAATTCCACATGATTTTGGATGGATTCTTAGAAGTACAAAGCTATACCAATGTTGGTAAAGCGGATTACTTAGGAAAACATAGAAAATTGATGCAAAATAGAGACATTTTTATTAGTTTCTACTCCAAAAAGGTTTCAACAACCTCATACATTGTTTGAAGACATGTTTTTAAACATTCATCCCAATAATCTTCCCACCAAACTTCCTATTCAACTTTCCAATTCCCCATGATTCTTGAGTTCCTTAATTTTACATTTTTTTAATTACAATTTTTGCAACATTTTCAATTTTGGTAAATTTTCCATATTTTGCCTCATAAACCCCTAAAACCTCATGGAGATCTCTAAACTAACCCAAAAAACCTTAAATGATCCCTAGGACCTTATTTAGCATAAACTAGCATCCAACACCCTTAAAACTCATATTTACAAGTTTTTGCTCTTTCAAGCACTATTTGTAACATTTTAACATTGCTTTTTCAAGAATGACCTCTAAATACATTCAAGTGGCCTTTTAGACCTTATTGACTCATTGCATGACCTTCAACATCCTAGATCAACCTATGACTCCTCCTTTTGAGAAAATTCAAATAAAACCAATTGGGTGCTCCTGCACGACACAACAAATACCCATGCAAGCTCAAAGAAACCCTGTTGCTCAATATCAATATTATTCACAACACCCACCTAACCATTTCTCACCTCACTATTACCAATTTTTTCCAAAAAACACATATTACCAGTTGCCTCCTCAACAAAGCACCCTTATACCACAGCATACTACCTCCAACACTAATCCCATCTACTCATATTATAATCAGTAGCCCTTATCCTAGCAACAATCACAAAAAGCATCTATTATCAACAACATAATCCACAACCTCCATACATACTGTTAGCTCTCAAAAATGCAGGTAAGAATACCTCAAGAGGTTGCCACTCTCTTGGTACGTTTTAGGGTAACAGACAAGGCCAAATGGTTTAGACCTTCTACTCTTCAGGTGTTGCTAGACTTAGGCGGGTGTACCTATATGAATAAGGTAGACTTAAGGTTGTATGACTTGACTAAATTGATGGATCTATTATGATGGCACAAATGTAATAGTTGAAAGCTTGCTAACTACTCCTACTGAAATGTGAGATGCAAATGTTTGAATAATACTTTATAAAATTCTAAAATGGAATTGGTGACCAGTGCCTACTTTTATTGGGCTAATGGAGTCAAGAGGTAAATGAAATGTGTTTCCCTTTTTGGCTTAACTCTAGTTGCTAGGCTCTTTTGAGAATGAGGTTCTATGACTGGAATAAAACTTCACTAAATTTATGACTTGCATAAATTGTGCTGGAATATTTTCTTACCAGGTTCTTCAATTATCCAAAAGAAATCTTTAAATTACTGTGATTCATCCAAAAGAATTTAAATCTGACTTGCCGACACCAATTAATTAATTCACACAAAATGGGAATACATTTCAATAAATCAAAGATATACTTGATATACTGATTTAAATAATTAAAAGACCTCAAGTTGGAGACAACCAGATAGAAATGTAAATAATTTCATCACAACAACTGAACACCAAGAAAGGTTTTCACCAAATTTATGCATTCTTCTCCATTAAATAATTTGAAAGGATTTTACAATATACAACATGATATTTATTTCGGCAACAATTCACCCTATCCAACTACCTAACCTACTTAATTCTCCTAAATCTAATGAATCTCTTGATACAATTTCACCTTGCATATATACACAGTCCTTTTAGGGCCACAACCCTTCACAACACTTGTTCGCTACAATGCTTCAATTAATTTCTCTCTGTAAAATAGAATATTTAATTAGTTTCCCTTTTGGAAAATTAAATATTTTAATCTTCGTTATCTTTGTCCCTCTTGGCAAATTAAATATTTTAATCTTCGTTATCTTTGTTCCTCGTGAAAAATAATTAATACATTTGAAATCTTCATTAATCTTTAATCCCTTTGCTGCAAAACTTCACATCCACCTTTTCACCCACTAAATATATAATCTAGGCAAAAATAATTATCCTTGTTAATCTCCTCTATGTTTGCCTCCTTAAGAAATAATATTTCCCCCTCTTATATTTGTATTTTCACCAAACAAACATATTCTTGAAATAACTATCTTTTGTATTTGTAACTTCTTTTGGTGAAAAAATACTTCACCCCCCAATGTAAATATTTTATAAATTTCACCTTTTGTGCATAATTATTCACCTTATAACTCCCTTTGAAAAACGTAAATTTTATATTCCTTAAAATAATATTTTCATCGGCGTGACATATTCACTGGACAAAACTTACTCTGACCTCCCTTCTCTTGCCGATGAATATCTTAATTGCTTATTTATTTTCCAAATATTTTACAAAGTTTAAACTTTATTAAATATTGAAATATTTAGGGTTTTGAAAACATCCATATTCATTTTAAAACATACCTAATGTTTTAAAATATATGTCATTTGAACTTTAGAACTTAAGAAAGAATTTTTCAATTTTAGCTGAAGAGCAAATAAATTAATTTCACCGCGGGCACACGGAGCATCTGGGAGCCATGAAAATTTGTAAGTGACCATGATCAATTATTTTGGAAGTGATTTTTTTATGGATTTTGAATAGCGCACCAAATCAAGGTACTTCCTTTGTAAACTGGCTTGCTGGGGCATGTAGCAAGAAAAATGAAATTTTAAATTACTGAACCAAATGAACTCAGCATCCAAAAAAATTGAAACTGGAGATATTTGAGGCCAAAACACCAACTGGGTCATTCTTAGAATTTCAAAATTTTCAAATTTTTCGGAGTGCCAAATCTAGCCCGGGAGTAGTGGTGAAACAATTAAAAAGAATATCAAAACTCCTCTGATGACCATGAAAATGAACATACATGTTGAGTTGTGATAGGAGATTATGCTCATAAAACTATTTTGCATGAAGGTGTTGGAAATGAAAACTATAAATTCCCAAAGTTGCTTACTTGACATTTTCTGAAAACTACCACTATCAAACTCAATTGAAACCTTCCATTTGCCCCTTTTGAAAAAATATCAAATATGATCTTGAGAAGCTATAAATTTGGATATTATCTCATTTAGGTATGGTGAACATGTGTGCAAAAGGGTTTTTCACAAACCATCTCCGTTCATGAAATATCAAACACCAAAGTTGACCATGTTGTAGCTGTTCTAGAAATGCAGTTTCCGAACTGTGTAAAATTCAATTGGTTTTGGCTTTGCAAAAATATTAAATGATGCCCTAGAGACCTGAAAATTGGCATGGAGGTAGGCTATGGTATAGAGAATTTAAAACACCAATCATTTTTTCATTATCAGCAGCCATTTTCTTAATATTCACCCTCAAATGTGACCATTTTAACAGATTCTTCATTGTACTGACAGCAGATTTTCTCAAAACCCTTCAACTTGTTGCTTTGCAACTTTTTCAAAACAGATTGAATGAAGCTAAAAAATGGTGTGCATACTCCCATGTGTTCGAAAAACATGTCTACAAAGTGGTTTGGCATAAAAACAAACAAATCCAAAGTTATGATTTTTCAAAATGAGCTACACAAGCAAATTTTTCAACTTTACTTCTGAGTGCCAAAATGAAATTTTCACATATGGGAAACTAAAATTTGCATGTAATTTTAGGCTCCAACAATGGCTCTGTCTTGGGATGTATGATTGTGAAATCATTGCAAGAATCCAAATCACTGAAGAGTAGACCTAATATTTTATTCATTTGAGTAGCAAACTTGAAACTCTTTTTTGTCATGGACTAACATGGTTTTTTGAAAAACCACACTACAGCTGATGGCTCAAGGCCACCGAAAATAATTGTCTTTATTTTCCCCTATCATACACCTTGTTTTGATATACTTTCATCAAATCCTTCTCAAGAATATTAATGCAACCAACCTTATGACTGTTATTGAAAATTTCCAGAAGAGCATTGTGTTCAACTTGACTTATGTTCCTTTTATCATTCAGCAGTTCATCATCATGTGATAAATATTTTCCATCTTCAACATACAATGTGTACGCACACTCCATGCGATATTCATCATTATTTTGCTCTTTATCATGTGTTGTGAAATTGTCTCCCAACTGTACTAGAAATTCACCATTAGAATGCTTCTCTTGAAAGTCTGAAAACACTTCCATATCAACATTTTTTGGAACAACCAGATTTGAAATATTTTTCACTTCTTTCATTTGACTAATTGGCAATGACACAAAATTCTGTCCCACGTAATCATCATTATGCATATTTGAAATAGCTGATGTTGAAGACAAAATTTCTGAGTTATTTTTATGTATGTATTTTTGATACTCTATTGTCAGCAAGTCTGAAATTCACTCACTTTCACCATTAATGTACTCTTCACCCTTTTCATCATCATAAAGAGGCTCAAGATCATCATATAAAAAATCAAATGAATTATCAACATAGTCATTCGTTCCACAACTTGATATATCATTTTGTTTGTCTGAAAATGTTTCCTCAGCATAAAGTGGATTTGAAAATACGTGAAACTCATGCTCTAGAAATCCTTGGAAAAATCTCATCTGATCTTCTTCTATCTTCTCATCATATAGTGGATTTGAAAAAAATTGGGAACCATTTTCAAGTATGCCAATTTCTTCCTCTTCATGGTTCCTATCTGCAGCTGGAGGTATTGTTTTCTCATTATTAAATGGATCCACATTTTCCATTGCTTCTTCTTCTCAATCATCACTAGAACTACAAGAATCATCTTGTTGTATATCAACATCTGAATATTCAACAAATCCTTCATAGCATACACTGTCACAATCTGTTATGCAAGAGAGAATTTCTACATCTTCATCTTCCTCATGCAAGCTGTCATAGGAATCATTATGACTTGCACTTGTCTCATCTTCTATTGGCTGCATCATTTGATCAATGTCTCCATCTTCATCAATGATATCAATCAACACATTCACTTGGTCAAAAGTGACCCGTTTTAGTGACTTAGGCCAATGAATTGAATTGGGCCAATATACTTTCATGATCTATTCAATAAACTTGGGTCCATGGAGCCTGTAATTCGTAGGCATTTGCATACAAACTTCTAACATTCTGCAAATCAAAGAATGCCCAGATTCTCCTCTATTTCTTCTTATTGCAAGAAGGGCCCTCCAAAGACTTTTGGCACATTCATCATTTTTAGATTGTCTATCCATTCTTCATAAATTTTTTACCAGAGTCGCCACCTACTTTTCCAAAAGTAGGAAAATGATTATTTTTGATCTTCTCCCCAATGAAATCACCTTTTCTAAGACTTTTCAAATTGTAAATCTTTCTTCAATGACTCTATATGATGGTCTTCAACTGGATATTCTAATGTTTGTCCCCAACAGAGTCGCCAATTTGTTAGCTCTCAAAAACGTAGGTAAGAATACCTCAAGAGGTTGCCAATCTCTTGGTACGTTTTAGGATAACAGAGAAGGCCAAATGGTTTAGACCTTCTACTCTTCAGGTGCTGCTAGACCTAGGAGGGTGTACCTATATGAATAAAGTAGACTTAAGGTTGTATGACTTGACTAAATTGATGGATCTATTACGATGGCACAAATGTAATAGATGAAAGCTTGCTAACTACTTGTACTGAAATGTGAGATGCAAATGTTTGAATAATACTTTATAAAATTCTAAAATGGAATTGGTGACCAGTGCCAAATTTTATTGGGCTAATGGAGTCAAGAGGTAAATGATATTTTATTCCCTTTTTGGCTTAACGCAAGTTGCAAGGAACTTTTGAGAATGAGGTTCTATGACTAGCATAAAACTTCACTAAATTTATGACTTGCATAAATTGTGCTGAAATATTTTCTTACCAGGTTCTTCTTCAATTATCCAAAAGAAATCTTTAAATCATTGTGATTCATCCAAAAGAATTTAAATCTGACTTGTAGACACCAATTGATTAATTCACACAAAATGGGAATACATTTCAATAAATCAGAGATATACTTGATATACTGATTTAAATGATTAAAAGACCTCAAGTTGGAGACAACCAGATAGAAATGTAAATAATTTCATCACAACAACTAACACCAAGAAAGGTTTTCACCAAATTTATGCATTCTTCTCCATTAAATAATTGGAAGGATTTTACAATATACAACATAATATTTATTTCGGCAACAGTTCACCCTATCCAACTACCTAACCTACTTATTTCTCCTAAATCTAATGAATCTCTTGATACAATTTCACTTTGCATATATACATTTCCCTTTTAGGGTTACAACCCTTCACAACACCTATTCGTTACAATGCTTCAATTAATTTCTCTCGGTAAAATAAAATATTTAATTAGTTTCCCTTTTGGAAAATTAAATATTTTAATCTTCGTTATCTTTGTTCCTCATGAAAAATAATTAATACATTTGAAATCTTCATTAATCTTTAATCCCTTTGTTGGAAAACTTCACATCCACCTTTTCACCCAATAAATATATAATCTAGGCAAAAATAATTATCCCTGTTAATCTCCTCTATGTTTGCCTCCTTAAGAAATAATATTTCCCCCTCTTATATTTGTATTTTCACCAAACAAGCATATTCTTGAAATAATTACCTTTTGTCAGCTCGTAACTTCTTTTGGTGAAAAAATACTTCACCCCCCAATGTAAATATTTTATAAATTTCACCTTTTGTGCATAATTATTCACCTTATAACTCCCTTTGAAAAATGTGAATTTTATATTCCTCAAAATAATATTTTCATCTGTGTGAGATATTCACTTGATAAAACTTACTTCGACCTCCCTTCTCTTGCCGATGACTTTCTTGATTGCTTATTTATTTTCCAAATATTTTACAAAGTTTAAACTTTATGAAATATTGAAATATTTAGGGTTTTGAAAACCATATTCATTTTAAAACATACCTAATGTTTTAAAATATGTCATTTGAACTTTAGAACTTAAGAAAGAATTTTTCAATTTCAGTTGGAGAGCAAATAAATTAATTTCACGTGGGCACACAGAGCATCTGGGAGCCATGAAAATTTTTAGGTGACCATGATCAATTATTTTGGAAGTGGGTTTTTTATGGATTTTGAACAACGCGCCAAATCAAGGTACTTCCTTTGTAAACTGGCTTGTCGAGGCATGTAGCAAGAAAAATAAAATTTTAAATTACTAAACCAAATGAGTTCATCATCCAACAAAATTGAAACTGGAGATATTTGAGGCCAAAACACCAACTGGGTCATTCTTAGAATTTTAAATTTTTCAGAGCGCCAAATCTAGCCCGGGAGTAGTGGTGAAACAATTAAAAAGCATATCAGAACTCCTTTGATGACCATGAAAATGAACACACATGTTGAGTTGTGATAGGAGAGTATGATCATAAAATGGTTTGGCATGATGTTGTCAGAAATGAAAACTATAAATTCCCAAAGTTGCTTGATATTTTCTGAAAATTACCACTGTCAAACTCAATTGAAACCTTCCATTTGCCCCTTTTAAAAAAATATCAAATATGATCTTGAGAAGCTATGAATTTGTAAATTAGTTCATTTAGGTATGGTGAACATGTGTACAAAATGGTTTTTCACCAACCATCTTCGTTCATGAAATATCAAACACCAAATTTGACCATGTTGTAGCTGTTCTAGAAATGCAGTTTCCAAACTGTGTAAAACTCACTTGGTTTTGGCTTTGCAAAAATATCAAATGATGCCCTAGAGACCTGAAAATTGGCATGGAGGTAGAATTTGGTATAGAGAATTGAAGGCACCAATCAGTTTGTCATTATCATCATCCATTTGCTTAATATTCACCTTCAAATGTGGCCATTTTAATAGATTCTTCATTTTACTGACAGCAGATTTTCTCAAAACTCTTCAACTTGTCACTTTGTAACTTTGTCAAAACAGATCGGATGAAGTGAAAAACTGGCGTGCATACTCCCATGTGTTAGAAAAACATGTCTGCAAAGTGGTTTGGCATAAAAATAAACAAATCTAAAGTTATGATTTCTCAAAATGAGCTACATAAGCAGATTTTTGAACTTTACTTCTGAGTGCCAAAATCAAATTTTCACATATGGAAAACTAAAATTTGCATGAAGTTTAAGGCTCCAAAACATACCCCAACAATAACCCAACTATGATTATTTCTCCAATCCCAATTATTCATAATATAACTAGTAGTCCTCATCCCAACAACAAGATGCCTCCTCATCATATTACTAAGTCCCTCCATCACACCAACAAATCTATTTACCAATCATCAACCCACACATGTGGAGCAATACCAACAAATCCCTTCACATCCACCTCTTCCATCATATGATCAATCCATTCCACTACCAATACCACCTCAACAATATACTCCTTATGATCAGTCCAATCCAACTAATCTTCCCCCACCAACACTAGTCAATAAGGAATGGGAGGATATTAAGGCCACCTTGAAAGATTTGCAAGCATGTACCTCCAAGAAATCCTTCAAATTTGAGGAGATTTATCCTTTTCCATTTTATCCCTCCATTTCACTCATCCCCTTCCCAAAATTTTTTAAATTCCTAAATTTGACAAATAAAAAGGAAGGAGTGACCTGTGCAACCATTTACAAGAATTCTACATGCATTGTAAAGAGGTCCTCCATAATGATAACTATCTTCTTCGGTTATTCCCTAGAAGTGTAACAAGACCAAATTTAGAGTGGTTCATGGGTCTACCACAAGGGTTAATATCCACCTTTGTTGATTTATCAGAGAATTTTGTTACACACTTCTCCTTCAATATTTAGAAGGATATAGATACTCTAGATGTTTTAAAGGAGAAACAAAGTGATAGGGAAACATTTTCCAGCTACCTACAAAGGTGGCAATCACTTGCTAGTCAACTCAAGTTTAGTCTACCCAAAAAGGAGTTAGTGACCATATTTGTTATGAACTCTCACTCTAAGCTATCTCATAATTTGTGCCTCAATTATGTTACCACCTTCACATAGGTGATTGAGAAAGGTACCACCACTGAGAAGGCCCTCATTCCTAAGGGACGAATCAAAAATTTCAAGGAAGATAAAGATAATCAATCTAGAAATAAATCATGCTACTAGAATAGAAACAAAAATTTCATATCTGTGCTACAAGGTGCACCCCATCCTCCTCCATAGTCTCATCAAAATAACTAAGGGAATATTAAACATGCATTCACTCCTTTGGGAGAGTCCCTAGATGATGTTTTCAAGAGATTGCTCCAAGTGAATTATTTGGTTACCTATCCTCTAATAGAGCCTTTTGATCAATCAAATTCGAAACTTGCATGGCATAGAGAGAATGAGTTGTGACTACCGGAAGATAAAAGGTCACTCCATAATAAATGTCAAGGGCTTAAAGGTTATATCCAAGATCTCATAGATCGAGGTGACATCATAGTGGATGAAAATTAGGCTACTTCATCCAATTCCCAATTGCAAATATATCAAAATTCCTTCCCTAAACATAATCAGGGTCCCAACACCTTAAACACAAACATAGGATCAAACAATAACATCAAAATAATAGCAAAAATAATATCCTTTATAATAATTTGCCATACAAATATGAAAACATCATTATGTGCATCACCCAAGGAGAGCCCCATGTCTCTTTGATCCTTGTCAAAGGTAGGGATCCTCAATGTGTTGTTACTACATGTCATATGCGCATATCAATTCATGGGCATTCCACTTCATCTCAACCAGCTCTTGTGAGCTCACGATACAATATCCTTGACCACCTTGGCAATAATCCCACCCAAATATCCATTCTATATTTTCTAAAGTATTCCCCAATCCACCAAGAGATCCTTACCAAAGATTTATAGGATACACACACCCCAAATGACATCAAACCTACCTAGTTTCAAGCTTTAGTAGGACAATTGTCATCTACTTATTAGCTAGGATTCAACCAAAATCATATTCCACCAATCAATCCATCTCATAACTATTTCTTACATATTGAGGTCCTTGTCACCTACCATAAGGTAAAATAGGTCTTTGTAGATAATGGCTCTACCCTCAACCTATGTAAATTAAAGTTCATAAAATAGGTAGAGTATACTCATGTTCTCCTGGACACTCAAACTATCACAATCAAGGCATGTGACAATGTAGAAAGGAACTCATAGGGTATTATTTGTCTTCCTATTTAGGTTGGCCCTATAGTAAAATACACTACATTCCAAGTCCTTGATATGTATTTTCCATACAACCTTCTCTTGGTTGACCATGGATTCATACCATGTATGTCATTCCATCCACCTGCTGATATCAATTCTTGAAGTTCTCATACAATGGGGTTGAAGTAACTATCCATGCAGACCCCCAACTCTTTGAGTACTGTCATGCTCTAGAAGATTCTTTCCCACATTCCCAATATTGTATAGGAGTTGAAATGGGGGATCCTTAGGAATCACCATCCAATTCATCATCCAATGCATTGTCCACCCTATTGACCACATCTGACTCCATCGGCACCAAATTCCAAATCATCGACAAAGGTTGTGGATAATATGAGATGTGTACAACTCTTAATGTTGCAACAATGCCTCCATCTCCTTATACCTATGGCCAACCTTCTCAGTCTGCATCAAAGGAAGAACTAAATACCAAAACTATTAGTTCTAAGAATGTGGGATCTACCACTTTCTAGTTCCTAGGAACATTGCAAGAATAGGCAGATGAAGATAGCAATAAATGGGTCTGTAGAGAAGAACCTAAGACTTCACCTCCCCTCATTGAATACTTTCAAGAGGTTTATCCCCATGCTTCAAAACTAGTAGAAAAATACAACTATCAAGGGGGAGGTCTTGGTGTAGTAGAACATGGAAGATTATAGCCCATTAAAACACCAATGTAACCTAAACATTTGGGCCTAGGCTATGAAAAGAAGTAAAAGGCCTCCCCATCATCCACTAGCACCTCTAACAATGTCAACTCAAATAATGATTTCTTGAGAACATACCCAAAGAAGAAGCAATCATACTCTCATACGATGATTCATATCTCCCTTCCCTCTTTGACTCCACCTCAATCTTTTCCATTGGCCTTTCACTCTATTAGTAAGACCTTGATTGGGACCTATGAGGGAGTGCACCTGTAGATAATTTTCCTTCAAAAGAACCTTATGTACATCTTATGGGAATGGGGGAAGATGAACATCCTAACCATAAAAGAAAAAAGAAACAAAAAAAAAGAGTCATCTAGTGAAAACTTCCTTGAGGAACTTCTTGACTCGTCAAAAGTAAAAATAAATGGTGTATCCACTAGTGAAAATCTTAGCAAGGTGCTACAGGATGGGGATGTTCATCTTCCTCTCATTGGAGCTCATTCATCCAAACGGTCTTCGGTTCTTATTGAAGAGACTCAAGAAGTTAATTTAGGCATGAAAGAAGAACCCAAGATCACCTACGTGGCAAAGTCATTGTCTGAGGAATAGTATCCTATCATTGTTAATCTGCTCAAAGAGGGAATTATCAATTTTTCTTGGGATTATTCGAATATGCTAGGTGATGAGTCTAATTTATGGCTCAATTGTGATAGGGTTTATTATCTATTTGTTGTTGTTACCATAGAATTTGACACTTAGTTGTTGACATTTTCTATGTTACTTCCTTAAACCATAGACATTGGGCATAAGTTATTCTTTGTGACTTTTGATGACATTAACATGCTATGTGAATTATCTATGATAATTTTACATGTAGATTAATGAATGTTACTTTAAGGTAGTTGTAGATATGCAATTTCTGTGTGTGCTAATGTTGTTATGCAGATATAATTAGATCCTACAAAGTTGAGGAAGATTGTGCCAACTAGTCATTTTCCAAGGAAGTCAAAAAGGTGATCATTAAAAGGTCAATGGAGGGAAATTCATAGTTCGAATCAAATGTTGTAACTACCTTGTAGATGATCATAATTGATAGTTGAGAGAATGTAGGAGGTTTTGTTAGGCTAAATTTGTGTTAAGGCAAGTTGGCTTGACCAAATTCCAAGCATGCATAAACTCCTTTCCACTTTCTATGTTTTCCATAAGTGGTGTCCTCCTAATTTGTTGGAGTTGACCACCTTGCTAGGTAGTTAGTTAGTATTTTCTCCTTCTATAAATAAGACTCAGATGCTCCTTCTTAGAAGGTTGATTAATCTAATGTTGTACTTGTATTTCTAGCTTTCAAGTAATCTAGTTATGTTGTTGCTCTATTGTAATCATGCTTTCAATGAATAAAATGAAGTTATAAGTTTGTTGCATTTAAGTTTTTCTTAAGGGATACTCACCCAAGGGGGCCCACTTCGGGAGAATTCCATCCTTTTAGCTCTGTTATTACTTTTGTATTCAACAATAGTTATAAATATGGCAACTGCCTATTCTTGTAGCCACTAGAATTCCATTTTTGTGATTGTTCCTCCAACCAAAGCAGATAGAGTAGTTTCATATCCGTTTGCTACAATTTCCATTTCTGTCATGCATTTAAACTTAGTATAGTTGTTGGTTGATGTTTAGTACTTATATTACTTCCTTTCAAGCAATTTACCTTCAGCATCATGTATTTTCTAGTTGTAGAATGAATATGGCTACTATAGATTCCTAGTGCACGTACAATGTTGACCCATTTCAAGTTTACATCTCTGGGTTAACAATTAAATGAACGTTCATGATGATTAAGATAGCTTTTTAGTACAAATTTCCAATCCCTGAATCACAACTTTAAGGGCTTAGTTGTTGAATCATTAGAGGAGGCTAACATTTTTGGTGCCATTTCCAAGAATGTTGTCAAACTAGGAAGTTCTTTGGAGTCATGTCGAATTTCTTTCTTATTTTTGGTAGCTTTGAAGTTTGTTTTTACCATATCCCTCATTACAATAAGTAATGACCCACCATTCTTTCACCAAATTATTTGTGTGAGTTGAATGATATTAAGTAATATTGCATGCATAGGGGTAGGATAAGAGATGCTTATGGGAGACTTCTTCCAAATGACCCTAACCCCAATGACCAGCTAGTTGCATTTCACAATTTTCCAGAAGAAGAAGAAGAAGCAAACCATTTTATTGATGCACCTGATGATTTGACTAGTTATGAAACTTCCTCTAAAGAGAAAGTTGACCAAGACCAGATTGATAATCCCTTTTCTTTGATAATCCCTCAAGCACAAATGGGAGACCAAAATAGAGCAAACTATCCAACTTTTCATTTCCCTATCACTGACCAAAATAAAATTGAAAACCTCAAGAACATTCATGCTTTAGTTCTTCCTAAGTTTTATGGGTTAGTAATAGAGGATCTAGATACCTTCCTATTTGAATTTGATATCCTCTGTAGAAGTTATGACTACACTATTGATGCTCATAGGATTAAGTTTTTCCCTAATACCTTGAATTATGTTACATTAAGATGGTTCATGAGCCTAGGTAGGAATACTTTAGATACTTGGGTTGATATGAAGGAAAAGTTTCTTGAGAAGTATAAGGAGTATTGTAGAACCAATGATATGAGTGATATCTTTAGGATGTAGTAGAATGAGGATGAGTGTTTGGAGGACTATGTGGCAAGGTTCTTATTTTTTTTGTAGAATTCCCGACACCGTGCAGTCAATGAAGAGTCACAAAAGTTTCTCTTCCTTAGAGGGATCAATGAAAATTGTACTGATGCTCTCAACTTGATAGGAGGAGGAGATATCACCCAAGTCCCTTGGTATGATATTAAGAACATATATCAAAACTACTCTAGGGAAGCTTTCATTAAGGGAAGAGGATACCAATCTTCTATGGGTAGATCCTCTACCAATGGAGTCTCAAGGATGAAGATTACTCACTTTTTTCCAGATTTCAAGTAAGATATTATCAATAATATGGCCACTCAACTTGATACTCTTGAAGAAAAGAAGAAACATGAGGAGGTAGAGGCAATGTTGGAAGAATATTGTCCTCATTGTAGGAAAAGGAAGAGGGATTGTAGATGTAAAATGGTAGCCAAAATTGATAGAAAACACATTCCACCTAAGTTCAGACCAATTGAGGGTGATGATGAGAAAGTCTTCTATGTTGCACAAAGAAGGAAATGGGCTCTAAGATAAGGTATGCCACCAGACCCATTATCTTTTAATGGACCCTACATGAATTCTTATGTATCTGGTAATCAATGGCAACCCCCATATCCATCAAAATTTGGAGGATATCCACCTCAGCCTTGGAATAACCCTCCAAATACTTGGCCAAATTATGAAAACAATCCTCCTCAATGGCAACAAAATTAGTGGAATTGGTAGTATCCCCAAGGAAACTGGCATCCAACATCCCAATGGAGGGGAGGATATCAATGGCCAAACCAGACAACTAGTTACATGTAGCCACCTCCATAGTCTCAAAAACCTACCATAATGCTTCCTCCTAACCCAAATGCTAGCACACCTAGACCTACTCAATTAGCAACTCAACCTAAACCTAACCCAAATAACAAACCACAATAGTAGCCAACCTATTTTGTAGATCCTAATTAATTTCTAGCATATGCTATGAGTGTGAGTGATATTCACCTACGATGAAGAACCAATTTGGAATCTCCTTCCATCCCTATCATCACAGAGCTTCTTGTGGAAGAGGAGGATCCTCAAAATCCATCTAAAACACCTGCTTAGCCAAGTGTGCCTACCAATCTTGAACTAGTTCAATAATCTGATCCAGAACCATGATTTCCTCAAAGGTTAGAAGTTGCTAAGCAAAAGGAAGAGAGAACCTTTGATATTTTGGATTAGTTAAAGCACTTATGTGTCAAGATACCTTTGTTCTAGGCCATAAAATATTTTCCTATATACAACAAGGAAACCAAGTAAGCATGCCTCAAAAAGCTAGGAAGGGAAAAGAAAGACCCCACTTCTATCCATGTGGTAGGATAGTTGGAAAATATTATGCTTGGGAAAGTGATCATTCCTAAATAAAGTGACCTAGGTAGTCCTTTATTTGAAGTCATTATAAATGGGATCCAAGTGAAGAATGCTCTAATAGACTTGCTGAAAACTATTATTGTGATGACTTAGGATATCCTACAACAACTAAATGTTACAAATCTACAGCCTACTCCTACTATGATGTAGCTTGTTGATAGTTCCACTATCAAACTTGATGGTGTAATAGAAGACCGTGTTGTTATACTAGAATCTTGGGAATATCTAGTAGATTTCATGATACTTTCCCATAAAGGTTCATTGGGAGGGTATCCCATTATTTTGGGAAGGCTATGGTTGGCTACAACAGATGACTATTTTTGGATTTTAGGTAGGGGACATGACTATTTTTGATGGTATAAGTACTAAAAATCTTGCCCTTTATCCTTCTGCTCATCCATGTCATGATATGGATAACCTTGTCTAGCCACATGTTGGTGAAGAAGTTGAGGGGATCAATTTAGTGGTACAACTCATGATGATAGGTAGAAGTCCTTTTCTGCAAATATAGGAAGAGGATGACATATTATCCAATATAATTCAAAATAGCTATGAAACACATGAAGAATTACCTACTCTTGAGTCTGGTTCTAATGGACCACTATAGACACTTTTGCCTACTCCTCTTATAGTGGAACTTCATACAACAATAGGTATGTATCATACATTGTTGCTACATGAACTCAAGATTCCAAGCATTAGTGAAATGACTATGATAGAGTTAATCACACAAGTGCAAGTTTCAAAAGGAAGGCATTTGAACATTACTAACAAGCTTACTTAGGAGCAACAATTATCCCTAACATACTTGTTAAAGAAGCGTAAGTTTTCATTTGCATGGGATTACCATGATATGAAAGGATTAGATCCTAAACTCTATACACATAAAATCTACATTAGAGAAGACTACACACCTATGAGGCAACCACAAATGAGAATCAATCTTGCATTAAGGGATATTGTAAAGGAAAACTACAAAATTTATTGGATGTTGAATTCATCTACCCTATTTTATACAACCAATGGGAATATCCTTTGGTGATTGTACCTAAAAAGGGAGGAAAATGGAGAGTTTGTATTGAATATAGGGAGCTTAACTCTACCCCCAAAAAGGACTATTTTCCCCTTCCTTTTATAGACCAAGTTCTAGATTCACTTGTAGGAAAGCAATACTTTTATTTCTTGAATGGATTCAATGGGTATAATTAGATACAAATTGCACCTAAGGACCAAGAGAAGACAACTTTTACCTATCCTTGGGGCACTTATGCCTATTCAGTGCTTCCATTTGGTCTTTGCAATGCACATGCAACTTTCCAGAGAGAAGTCATTAGTATCTTCACTACTTATGGTGCAGATTTTGATGAAGCATTAGTGAACCCGGGAAAGGTTTTACAAAGATGTAAAGACCATAATTTCTCCTTAAACAGTAAAAAATGCTTCATGATGATGCAAGAAGGAGTAGTGCACGGCCACTACATCTCTCACAAGGGAATTCAAGTAGACCCAGACAAGATTGAGGTGATTACCAATATTTCTATTCCTGCAAAACAAAAAGATGTTAGGATTTTCTTAGATCATGAAGGCTATTATAGGTGTTTCATTAAGGATTTTAGTAAAATGGCATCACCACTCTATAGTCTTCTAACCAAAGATGTTGAGTTCCAGTGGACAAAGGTTTGTGACAAAGAATTAGCTTCTTTGAAAGAAGCTTTAACCCATGCTCCTATACTCAAAGGTCCTAATTGAGAACTTTCTTTCCATATTCATACTGATGCATTAGATGATGCTATAGGATTTTTTTTGGGACAAAATGAGGGAACAATTAAGCATGCAATCTACTTTGTAAACAAAAACTTCCAAGGAGCCGAGTTTAATTACAAAGTGATAGAAAAGGAGATGTTGGTAGTCATTTATGCTCTCAATAAGTTCAAACATTACATTACTAGATATCAGATCTTTTTTTCATACAAAATATGTAGCATTAAAATATCTAATGAATAAACCTTTAATTACAGGAAGATTGAGAAGATAGTCTTTTCTCATGCAATAATTTGATATAAACATTGTTGACAATCTGGGTAAAGAAAATGTTGTAGTATACTTTCTCTCTAGATTAACTACATTAGAGGGAAACCAAGTCATTGATAACTCATTTTGATGTAGGAGAAACCATGGTTCTTTGGAATCCTACATCAACCAAAAATATTTTCATTTCAATTTTTTTCTTGTTCAGTTCTTGTTTAGTTCAAGTTGGTAGATTCAACAATTCATCATATTTTCTCACCAAACCCTATGGATCTATGTTTCATCATAGAAATGTCCATTTTCCCTTATCCCAAGATGATTTTAGAATGATTGGATATTCTTCCAGAAAGTCATCACTTCCAAATTGAGTGATAGTTTCTAGAACAAAGCACCGAAGAAGTTTCAAGCCTAATGGCTAGTGGCGAGTCTTGTAAATCTCTTCCATGTCTTGCAGATGCTTGTAATGAATTCTAAAATTTTCCTTGGATCATTATTGACCTTCTCTTTGGAACATACTTCATTTTATGAACTTTTGGAGGAGAAATTCAAATTTAAGGCCAACCTATTTCACATACACATTATGTTTCCTTCATCAAAGATTGTAATGAAAATGGCTGATGTGAAGGATTCTAGATCTCTAGATATGATATAAATCATTGAAATAGATCATTAAGATAGTGATTAGGATAGTAGTGGATGAATGTTGGATTTGATATGTAAGATTTCAGCTCATGTTAAGGAGTATATAAGAATAATGTATTTCAAGAATGTTGTATCAGGCCTATGAGCCCAATCTATAAACTTAGATGTTGTTAGCTAATTGTAATTGAAATTTCTGGTAATATGAAGGTTTGAATCTATATTTTCCTCCATATTTTTTGTGGCTTCTATTGTGTAACTCTTGGTGCATAGCCTAGACTGTCCTATTTGAGGACCCTCCTACTGTGACTGCACCAACTTGATATCAAACGAGATTCATTCCATGAGAGATCGTTAGAGTTTGCAAAGTCTTATTGAAGATTTATTGTGGGGTGGTAGACTAAGCATCCAACCTGCAGCTACAGAGGACTTGTGTAAAGATGGCGAGAAGAAAAAATGGTAGAGGAAATGGAGCACATGGAAATGTAGACCCAACTATAATGGAGATGTTGGGAGGAATTGTTGTTAAATTAGAAGCAGTCAAAATGGCCCAAAGGAGAGATCGACCAGTTGAAAGTTCTACAAAATCAAGGTCTTCATCATACAAGTTCTCCAATTCATCAAAGACTAATACACCCACACTCATCTCTACCAGTAAATTACTTCTACTCAAAGCATCAACAACTCTATTTGATTTTCCATTCCTATGTTTCAAAATAAAAGTATAACTCTACAAGAATTCCACCCATCTCATGTGTCTCTAATTTAACTTACCTTGACTATTTAAATACTACAATGCCTAATGATTTGTATACAACACAAACTCCTTAGGTAACAAGTAATGTCTCTACTTCTTCAAGGCTTGAAATATGGAATTAAAATCCTAGTCATACATTGAATAACTTCTTCTAGCATCATTCAATTTCTTATTGAAGTAAGCTATTGGTCTCTCTTCTTGACTCAATACTACTCCAATTTCATTTCCACTTGCATCACAGTCTACCTGATATACCTTGTTGAAATCTGGTAACACCAATACTAGTTACTCTATTACTCTCTACATCAATAACTCAAAAATCTTGTTTGCTCAAAATGTCCATCTAAAATACTTCTTATCTCCTCTCATTGTTTCTATCATAAGATTGCAAATAGTATTGAAATTCCTAATGAAATTTTGGTAGAAACTAGTGAATCTATGAAATTATCTTGCCTCTCCAATGCTTTTCAATGTAGGCCATTCAACAATTGCTCTTACCATCTTAGGATCCATCTAAAATCCATCCATGGATATCACAAATCCCAGATATACCAATTCTTCCTTCTTGAAACTACACTTCTTAATGTTTATCAACAACCACTCTTCTCTTAACCTTTGAAAAATATGTCTTATATCCAAAAAATGTTCTTCTCTAGTCTTACTGAAAATCAAGATTTTATCTAAATAGAAAATGACAAACTTACCCAAGAATTTCTTCAATACCTCATTCATCATCCTCATGAAAGTACTTAGTGCATTTGTTAGTCCAAAAGACATCACCAACCACTCATACAATCCTTCATTAGTCTTGAATGATGTCTTCCACTCATCCCCTTCTTTGATTCTGATATGATGATATCCACTCTTAAAATCTATCTTTGTAAAGTATTTAGCTCCACTCAAACAATCCATAATGGCATCCATCTAGGCCAAAGAAAATTTATACTTCAATGTGATTTTGTTTATGGCCCTAGAGTCTGTACACATCCTCCATTCTCCATCATTCTTAGGTGCTAGCACAACAGGTACTGCACAAGTATTTAAGCTTTCTCTAATTAAACCCTTCCTCAATAGCTCTTACACTTGTCTATTCAACTCTTCATTCTCTACCGATGCCATCTGGTGTGTTGATTTATTAGGAAATTAGCTCCAAGAATCAAATCCATGTAATGACTAATACTTCTAACAGTTGGCAATCCATCAGGTACATTATTTGAAATGAAATCTTCATATTCCTCCAGTAACTCCCTTATCTCCTCTGATTTCTCTTCTACATGCTTCAAGTCTTTAGCCTTCTTAGAAACCAAGGCATAGCACATGTTCTCATGTCTCAGTACATCCAGAAATCTCCTTCCATCAACCAAAAAAAATATATCATTTGTACAAACCTCAACTTTAGGAACATCCTCCAATGGAAACAAAGTCTATTTCATCCCATTAACAATAATTGTATATGTGTTCTTCTTTCCATCATGAATATCCTATCTATCATGTTGCCAAGGCCTTCCTAACGAAACATGGCATACATCCATAGGCCTGATATTAAACTTGTAGAACTCCTTCGAATGTTCAGATATGATATTCAACTTGTAGAAATCCTCAGTATATTGTGACACACTTGACTCCTACTACAAATTCTGCAACTTTCAAAACAAACTGATCTAATAGTCTATGGGCATAAACTTCATCTTCTAATCTAGCAACAATTCCTCTCAACATCGTAGAAGAACAAGAATAAAGGGAAAGAGAAAATCACCCTAGCCTTGATCAAGAAGAAGAGAGGTTCATAAGATCCCTAACCTGAGTAAATACTTAACCACAATTCAATCCACCAGATTATAGCAGTAAGTTGGATTTGGATGAATTGCTTGATTGGATAACAAATATGGAGAAGTATTTTTATTTTGAAGGTACCAACAAAGACAAGAAGGTGAAATTTTCTTGTACAAAGTTGAAAGGACATGCATCCCTTTGGGGGGAACATTTTTAGTGAAATAGGAAAATAAGAGGAAGGGAGAAGATAAAATCATGGGATCAGATGGTGAATAAGTTAAAGATGAAGTTTATGCCTATAGGCTATCAGAACAATTTGTTCAAGAAGTTGCAAAATTTGAAGTAGGATTCAAGTGTGACAAAGTATACTGAGGAGTTCTACAAGTTGAATATTAGATCCAAAAATTTAGAGGATGAGATCGAGCAAGTATCCAGATATGTGAATGGCTTGAAGCCATCTATATAGGATGGGATTAGTTTGATCAAGTTGTTGGGTGTGGAAGAGGCATATCAATGTGCCCTAAAAGCAGAAGAGAAGCTGGAGAAAAGAAATGAGTAGAAATAGAGAGGAAGAGAGAGAAGATTTCATAGAGGAAGAACGTTTACTAGAGGAGGAAGAGGATCTTTTGCAGATCAGAATAAAGATAAGGAAGTCAATAATAATGATAATTTGTATCATAGAGATGATGGAAACTCTTATTAGAGAGGAGGATATGGTGGTTACCAGAATGAGGGTTATAGAAAGTATGATAGAGGACAAGAGAAAAGAGTATTCAAGGGAACTTGTTTTAAGTGTTGTGGAGAAGAACATAGGTCATTTGAATGTAATTAGGGAGAAACAAGTAGAAAGATATAAAACAGTAGAAGAACAACCTTTTCTAAGGAGGGTCATGTCAAATCATCTAATAAACTAGAAGGAGAATTTTTGGTGAACAAAAGAGTATTGTATCAAAGTGAGATGGAGCAGGAACCATTGCAGAGAAAGAATTTATTCTGAACTAGATGCAAGGTAGTTGATAAATGTTCGAGAGTGATTATTGATAGTGGAAGCTTCAAGGACCTAGTTTCTAAAGAAACAGTGACCAAATTGAAATTGGAAATATTGACACAATATTTCCATAGAGCATTTGAATGTAATTAGGGAGAAACAAGTAGAAAGATACAAAACAGTAGAAGAACAGCCTTTGCTAAGGAGGGTCATGTTAGATCATCTAATAAACTAGAAGAAGGAGAAGTTTTGGTGAACATAAGAGTATTGTGTCAAAGTGGGATGGAGCAAGAACCATTGCAGAGAAAGAATTTGTTCTGAACTAGATGCAAGGTAGTTGATAAATGTTGGAGAGTCATTGTTGATAGTGGAAGCTTCAAGAATCTAGTTTCTAAAGAAATAGTGACCGAATTGAAACTGGAAATACTGAAACACCCAAAGCCCTATTAGATAGCATGGATTCAAGACAAGCATATGATACTAGTAAGTGAATAATGTTCGGTGGAATTGAAGATAGAAAATTATCATGATAAAGTTTTGTGTGATATCATGCCTATGGATATATGCCATGTTTTGTTAAGAAGGCCTTGGAAATATGATAGATAGGTTATTCATGATGCAAAGAAGAACACATATACCATTGTTGCTAATGGGATGAAACAAACTTTGTTTCCATTGGAGGATATTCGTAAAGTTGAGGTTTGTACGAATGCTAGATTTTTTTTGGTTGATGGTGTAGACATATAAATTTGACTACTCCCATATGATCAAATTCATTCGTCTATCTCATATCCTCCATTAATATTAATTAAATTGATTTATTTAAATAATATTTTCCTACTTGCCTAAAGTTTTCTAAAGTATTAATTTAACAATTAACATTTTTTCCCTTTCCTCTCTAAATTAAATAAATGCATCAATTTATTTAAGTTAGTCATTTAGCCTCATGAATTTAAATCAATTTTAAATTCTATTTTTCTATCTCCTTGTCACATCCTCCATAATCACCCACTTGCTTCTAATCTCTCATTAGTTTTCTTAATCATGTATTTGCACAACCTTAATCTAATCCCCTTGCTACATTTAGCATATCTTTTTGGTCAACCTTTACATTTTCCACATTTGGCATTGACCCTCTTCCCCATATGAATTTTTAATTCAGATTTATCCTTCCAAGACTCTCCTTATTCCCATGCAAATTTCTAGAACGTTTGACTTGTCACATCCCTCACATGTGTCAAAATAATACTTTTTAGGAACCTTGTCTTATCCACAAGATTATTCCCAGTCATGTGAATTTTTAATTCACATTTATTTCTCCAACTACTTTCCTCTTTCCCATGGAGATTTTTGAGGAATACTAAAATTCCTCATTTGTCATTTTCCACTCATGTGGGAACAAGAAATTCCTTTTTGAGGAAATCTTCTCATCTCCCAGGGTACTTTCAAAGTACTTGTCCTTCCTCCACATCATTTGTACCCTTTCCATCTCACATGTCCTTTTGACACTTCACCCTCAACATGGCAAGATGTGAGGGCTTGCGAGTCCTCAACTCTATTAGGATTTAGGTGCCATCAACCTTGTAAATAATTTAATTAATTATTCTCCTAAAGTGTTTTCAACATTTACCCATAAGAGGTGAAACCATTTAACCAATGGTGGTGAAAGAGACAATGTAAATGTAGTCTTACCGTTATTGTTTGTCATTTAGGAAAAGGACAAAATAGCTAGGCATACCACTTGGAATCTTATAGAATGAGGTTGTTAGGATGTTGTAAGAGCATCTATGACATGTATGATAGCTGTCATAAGATGTTATGACAGTATGACAGATTCCTATGACAGAATATGCTATCTTTGACCCCAGGTGTTCATGCATAAGTTATGCCTTATGACAGCTATAAGAGCATCTGTAAGAGGCTATTTTTAGGATTTCATGACCATTTCATGAAGGGAGGCATGGGTTTTTCTAGGTGTTATTGCTACCTATTGGTTGGTGAAACCGTGGTGGTTTTCATCCTCACAAATCTCTTTAAATAGCTGCCTTGAGCTAGAGTTATTCAATTCAGTTTTATAGGTTTGCAAGGTAACAGGGTGCTGCAGGATTTTACAGGGATGATAAGCGAAGTCTATTGCTGCATGTAATATTTCATAATATTATTAATATACTTTCCTCTCTTTTGGTGGTGGATTTTTTTTCCCTTTGTGGTTTCTCCATGTAAATCTATTGTTGCATGTGTTATGATTCTTCTATCTCTCTCTCTCATTATTTCTTCACACTAGGGCTAAAGGTTAATCTGCATATTTTAGATTTGCATTCACCTATTTAAGTTCATATTGAAAGATTTATCCACCTTGATAATCAACATTTGGTATCAGAGCTAACGGTTTTGTTAAGGAAGGGACACTTTCATTTTAAAGTGTTGAAGGTTATTGCTGCAGTGGGAGCTTTTGTGTTGTGAGTTTTGTAGATTTGTGAAACATTGTATACCATGGCCTCCACCTCTCTTCAAGATATTGAGAAGTTTAATGGTACTAGTTATGAGATGTGGAAGTTGAAAGTGAAGGATCTTCTTGAGGAGAGAGATCAATGGTTACCAGTTTCAGTTGATAAGAAGCCATCTACTTCAATCTTGTCGGATTAAGATTGGAAGAAGTTAGACAAGAAGGCTCGAGGGACCATTCAGTTGTGTCTCACTCATTTTTTCCTCTTGAATGTCTCTTCAGAAGACAAAACATACAAGATTTGGAGGAAGATAGGTTAAATCTATCAAACTGAGATTTTGTCTAACAAGTTGTATCTCAAAAGATGTTTATATTCATTAAAGATGAAGAATGGTGATTCTATTGCTGAAAATTTGAATGATGTTAATTTGATTATAATTCATCTTGCATCTATTGATGTTAAAATAGAAGATCAAGATAAATGTATTCTATTGATTTGCTCCTTTCCAAAATCTTGGGAAAATTTAATTATGGTTATAACAAGCGGTGGTGTAGAACCTAAGATGGATAATGTTATTCCCATACTTCTTTTAGAGGAGATGAGGAGGAATACCATGCATAGTGGCTCCCAAGATTCCTTGTATGTGTGAGGTAGGCCCAAGGAGAAAGGGCCTAAAAGGGATAAGAAGAAGGATAAGTCTAAAGGATGATCTAAGACCCCTAGAAAGAGCAAAGTGAAGTGTTGGAACTGTGGTAAATGGGGACATGTGAAGAAGGAATGTAGAAATAAGAAAATGAATGTAGAGTCCTTCACGGAAAAGTCCTCTGATAATAGTGATTCTGATGCTTTGATTATTTCAGCTAACACAATTTGCAATGATGCTTGGCTTATTGATTCATGTGCTTCCTTCCATATGACTCCTCACGAGGAGTGGTTTTCTACATACAAATAATATGATGGAGGAGAGGTCTTCATGGGTGACAACAACTCACAAAATATTGTCGGTAAAGGAAAGGTAAAGTTGTGTTTCAGTGATGGGAGGGTTAAAATCCTTGATGATGTTTTACATATTCCAAGACTTAGAAAAAGTTTAATTTCGTTTTCCAAGTTGAATGATTTTGGAATGAATGTGACATTTGACAAGTCTAGTTGCAGGATGGTAAGGGGAAGTTTGGTGGTTGCTAAAGGATCTTGGACAAGGAATCTATTTATGTTACATGCCTCTACATTTTGTAACTCCTCTTTTGTAACTAGCATTGAAAATGCATGTATGTTGTGGCACCATAGATTGGGTCACATTGGTGAAAAAGGTCTTAGGACCATACTTGATAAGAAACTAGTAGACGGTATTTCTGATTATTCTATTGGTAAAAATGATTTCTGTGAGGATTGTGTGTTTGGTAAACAAAACAGGTCATCATTTCCTAAAGGAACTAATAAAGCTAATGGATTGTTAGAACTAATTCATTCAGATGTATGTGGTACAGTGGATACAGATTC
>VDFB02105785.1:558480963-558596582 GCA_007258455.2 Sequoia sempervirens
CTAAGTCTCTTCCATGTTGACCCAAACAATCCTTGTCTTTTTCATTTTTTTATTTTTGTTGTCCTTTGGGGATGATGCAAAGCGTAGAGATTCCCTATGTGTCCTCCATGTTGAACCAAAAAACTCCTTTCTTTTTCTTTGTTGACCCAAACAATCCTTGTCTTTTTCATTTTTTTATTTTTGTTGTCCTTTGGGGATGATGCAAAGCGTAGAGATTCCCTATGTGTCCTCCATGTTGAACCAAAAAACTCCTTTCTTTTTCTTTTTCTTTTCCTTTGTCTTTTCTTGTTTTTTTCCTTTTTGGGATGACACAAGGCATTGAGACTAGAATGTCTTCTTCATCTTGACCCAAAATCTTATTTTCTTTTCTTTTTTGTCTTTTCTCTTGTGTTTTCCTTTTGGGGACGATGCAAAGAATCGATATTGCAATGTCTCTTCCATGTTGATTGAAAAAAACTTTGTTTCTCCTTTGCTTTCACTCTCTTTGTGTCATTCTTCTAGTTTTATGTTCTTTGGGGAATGATGACAGTTTTGAGCTCTTTCATAGACGTACATTGCAGCAACAAACATACTAACCCCAAATCCATAGATCCCTTATGTGTTTGGTGTGATTTCTTTTCTGGGGGGAAACTCCCTTCTTTCTTTACTTTTCCTTTCTCCTTGACATGATGCAACTTAACTTTGAAACATATGACTTGGCACAGAGCTTTCTGAGTTGGCTCTCATGTCTTGTTTTTCTTTCTTGTAGTTTATTTTCTTCTCTATTTTCAAGTAATTGCTCACAGAATGATGTGTAACAATTCCTTTAAAGTGGATGCATACATTACCATTATTTCAATTGCATTCTTAGTGAAGCCTTATCATTTGCGTGATGTGTTTGTCACTTTTTGGATGACATTAGGTGTGATTTCCTTCATAAGGGTGATTTGTCCTGGCATATTTCATTCCTCTTAGTGGTTTGATGTGACACACTACATCCTCTAAGTTGTGAATATACTATTCTTTGATTGGTCCTCTTTTGGAGGCATTAGACACAATGTTCCCTAAGTGATTGATCTTTCATAAACTAAACAAGACTCCTTTGAGCATATTACACATGACATCTTTACACATAACATTCTCATTCAGCCACCTTGCATAACACAACTTGCATGCCTATGGAGTTGTCTTATTTGTTTGGCCACCTTGCATAACACAACTTGCATGCCTGTGGTGCCATCATATTTTTGAAAATTAGACCAACATTTTCATTTTCTTTGGCTTTGTGGCACCTTGTTAAATTTATTGAATAGGTATAGATTTAGCATGGTTGAATGGGAAGCCATCTAGCAACATGACTTTTCCCTATAGCCACTTTTGTGTTTGTTTGTGAGTGCATACCAACTAGTGTATGTATCTTACTTTTTGGGATTTCTCATCCTGTGGACAACTAGTTTCGTGGCACCAGAGTGAGTATGCATTTTCTTTTTTTGAAACAACCAACCTAGATCTCTTTTCACTACTAGTTGGATTGATTGTTGAAGCTTCACTCAATTCCTCTCAACACTTGTGTGTTCCTTTGTCCTTTGTTCAATCTACCATGGAATCTTTGTCCTGAGGGTTTGATCATCCCTCTTGTTTGTTTTATTCCATCTTCCTAACATAAGTGCATTTGAACCCTCTTCTCAATGTTCATGGCTACTTTACCTTGAGAAACAACGTTTCTCTCAGTAAAGTAGGGGCTAAATGTACAATCGAAAAAATGGACCCTTCCCATTTTCATAGTCTTTTAGGCCTTGTTTCATAGTGTTGGAGCTATGTTGCTTTTATTTTATGATGTATCTTTGCTTGAGCATGCTTATTTTGGTGCTAAACTTAAAGAATGACATCTTGTGAAGGTGTTGTGAAGTGTTGCAAGAAATTTCTACATTCTTCTAGACTCTATTTAATGCAATTCACCTAAAAACCACCTTTTTACACATCAACAAGTCCTATTTTAAATTGTTGTAAAGCCTTGTAACAAAATTTCACGCTTTTCTAAGCATATTTTTTTAGTATTTACACCTTTCTCATACTTTATTTTATCTCTTTATGCCCTCATAAGCTTATATTAAGTGTATTTTTGGGTTCTATCTTGACAAACAACACTAAACATGACATTTTTCATGACACTTGGTTGTGGGTCCCAAGTGGGACTCATTCGCCAAGGGTGGTGAATGAGTCCCCCTTGGCCCTAAATTCAAAAAATTTCAAAATTTATTTGAATATTTTACTCAAATTCACTTCATGTTAGCCTGTGATAAGGTATGAATAGATAGTAAGGAACAAGAATTGTATAAATATGTGATTTTAACCTCATTTTACATCTCCTAAGACATTTAAGAAATTTCCTCATTCAAGCATTCAATCTTCAAGCACTCACGCATCTTGCATCATCGACTCAAGCACTTTCAAGCACTTTGGAGTAGCCATTGACATCGGTTCAGATTTGCATATTTAAGGATGTGATAAGTTTGAAATACTTTCATGTTATTCATTTATCATTTCCTTTTCATGTCATTCATTTCTATTGGGTTTCATTACCAAAGTGAGGTTTGACCAAGGCAAACCCCTATTCACTAACCCTCTGACACTTTTTCCCTTTGCATGTGTATTTACAACCTTTGTTTTGTAGATTTGAAAGGTTCAAAGGTGTTGAAAAGTTGATTTCAAGCAAACTAGGCTCTACAAATCAATTCTTCATTTGTTCAAGCAATTTGAGTGACTTTCAACCCATTTTCTAGAGAATTGACCCCGACAACTTGATGTTCAATCATTTCCAGATTTGGAGAAGCAGTGCTAACCTTTTAATTTTCAAGAATCTTGGGGAGGACTGATTCACCACATTTTGCAAATGAGTTCACTAAAAATCTCAAAATTTTCATTTTGTTAGAAATCAACTCTCGACTGTCAGAAATCAAATTCTGACACTTTTTCACCTATTAGAGGACTGATTTGCCACCCTTGGCGAATGTGTCCCACTATGAAAAATCAAAAACTTTGATCAACATTCTAGACACTCCAGAAACCTCATACATCATCTAGGTGTACTTAGATTTGATCCAGTACCTTTTGTTATGCATATTTCTTTCAATTTCCTCATATTTCATAGTTGTTTGCATATCACACTATGTTTTCAAATATAGCATAAATTGCATCTTTGCATTCATTTTAGAAAATTTTAATCAATCATTTTCATTTAGTTTATTTCATTTACATCATATTATATTGCATACATCCTAATTTTAATGAAGCATATGCATTTTAGGAACCTAATCTCCCTCTTTCTAGGTGAAAAATCTGAGGAAGAGAGCAAGCATTTCAGGTTCCTAAATTATATGGTTCACCATCATCATGGAATATTTCTAATTGCATTACTTCATATTTATGATTCATTATCTTGTTTCATCTTTTTTGTTTAATTAGCTAAAAGGGGTTTAACCAAGGCAAACCCCTATTCCCTACCAATCAACATTTTGTTTCTCTCTATTTTTTATTGAGGATCTTGATGCTTTGAAGGCTTGGAGATGATTGAATATTATGTTTCAAACTTGTTGGATTCATCTCCCTATTGAGAAGGTCAAAATATTCACAAAAGGTCACTTATATGCTTGAATTTGGTAGTTTTGTATCTGAACACTTGGAGGAACAGAAAGAGTAGACCAAGAAATACAAATTCCACTTATGAGTTTTTAGAAAATCCAAAGTGGACTCATTTTACATTAGTGGAAAATGAGTCCCATTTTACCTTTTTTCAAATATCTTTATGGATCTGGATACCATTTGGCTAAATAGTCTCTAGTTTAGTTTTCTAGAATTGGGACTGAGTCACCCAAAATGTTGAATAAGTCTCAGCAAGCTTAAAAGTTAACATCTCCAAAATTTTAGAGTTGTTTTAGTTGGATGTTGTTGATATGTGGTTATCATTTATGTCAACACTATTGGAATTAATGTCTTTAAAGTTGTATATGTCGAGGATATTGAGAAAATTGTAGTAAAATAAATTGTAGGTTATCAGTGATGTAGTGAAGTTCAACATGGTGGCTAGTTCAGTATATTGATGATAAGAGGTTTTGGATTAAAGGGTTTTTTGACAAGAATATCTAGTTTATCCACATGAATTTTTAGAGATCCGCATGAATATTTGATCGAGTTATGAGTATCTATGTTCTAACAATTGTTTTGTTGCTTTAGTTGGTATTCCTAAAAGAAGATGATACAATTCTAGTAATTTGAATTGTTATAGATGATTTTGTGGTGATTCATGATGCTTTTGGATGTTTCTAGATCATTCTCTATCTATGTTGTTGGTCTGCATTGATCATTATGCTTGTGATTGGTGATTTTCTTCTATGAATTCATGTTTTTTTGTTCATGGCCAATAGACTGATTGTTGTATGTTGTCGATCTTTGAGGAATAATTTTTTAAGGTGTTTCATGTTCAAGGATGTTTTTTTGGGTCCTTACCATGTTGTGGCCAACATTGTTTTGATTTGCATTGATAATTATTTATAGATTGGCGAAACAGTTTGTACACATTTTACATTTTTTTAAAAGTTTGCATGTAGATGATGCTATCCCTGGTTTCCAATATATATGATTGATTATTTATACCATTTGAAGGCATGATGTGTGAGTGGTGTGCTAAGTGTGAGAGTTTTGTGTGTGAATAATGTTCTAATCTTTCGAAGGAAGAAATAAAGTGTGAAGAAGAGTGAGCAGATGTTTATGTACTTAATCAAAACTATAATTAGGCATTAGTAGATACTATTTTCTCATTTCAAAATCTTCTAGATGTAATCCAAATTTTTCTATAAAATAAGTAGTCTTCTTTTAGGTAGTAAGCCTTTTGTATTTGAGTAGTGAGCTCTAGGCATTGTGCCTAAATGCATGTGCATTCCCCATTTACAATTATTTTATACTTTTAACAAAGTATAATCTTGTGGACTAACCTCCACCGTTGTTTTTACCCTAATAGAGTTTCCACATAAAAAAATCTTGGTGCTGTGTGTGTTTCTGATGTGGTGATGATTTATGCTTTCATGTTTATTTATCAAATTTGAGAATAAGTTTAATAAGTATAATTTATGTGACAACTGATTCACGCCCCCTCTTAGTTGTCTACCATTTTTCTTCCAACAATTGGTATGAGAGCTTTTGTAGGATAATGTGTATCTTTTTCATTGATGTCAAAGGGGGAGAAGAGTCATGTGAAAAACTGTGAAAGAGTTGAGGAGAAAAGAGTCAAAACCTAAGTGGGAGAAAGTGCTAAGAGAAAGTTGCATTGATGGTGTTTTTCACATCATTTTTTGCCATCAATACCAAAGCGGGAGATTGTTGCATGTTTTTGATATGTTGTTGTCATTTATGTCAACACTATTGGCATTAATTTCTTTAAGGTTGTATATGTCGAGGATATTGAGAAAATTGTAATAAAATAAGTTGCAAGTTGTTGGTGATGCAGTGAAGTTCAGCATGGTGGCTAGTTCATTATATTGATGATAATAGGTTGTGGATTAAATGTTTTGTTGACAAGTATATCTAGTTTATCCACATGAATTTTCAATGATATACATGAATATTTGATCAATTTATGAGTATCTGTGTTCTAACAGTTGTTCTATTGCTTCAATTGGTGTTCCTAAAAAAAGATGATATATTCCTAGTAATTTGAATTGTTGTGAATTATTTTGTGGTGATTCATGATTCTTGTGGATGTTTCTAGATCATGCTCTATCTATTTTTTTGGTTTTCATTTATTGTTGTGCTTGCAATTGGTGATTTTCTTCTATGAGTTCATGTTTTTTATGTGCACTCCCGATAGGGTGATTCTAGTGTGTTGTGGATCTTCAAAGAATATTTTTTAAAGGTGTTTAATGTTCAAGGATGTTGTTTTCGGTCCTTACTATGTTGTGGCTGACATTTTTTTGATTCACATTGATAATTATTTATGGATTGGGCTGACAGTTTGTACACATTTTACATTTTATTAAAAGCCATGTAGATGATGTTATCCCTAGTTGTGGTTATATATGATCAATTGTTTATACCATTTTAAGGAATGATGTGTGAGTGGTGTGTGAAGTGTATGAGTGCTATGTGTGAATAATGTTCTAATCTTTTGAAGGAAGAAGTAAAGTGTGAAGAAGAGTGAGAAGATGTTTATGTGCTTAACCAAAACTATAATCAGGCATTAGTAGATGCTATTTTCTCATTTCAAAATCTTTTGGATGTAATATGAATGTTTCTATAAGATAGCAAGTCTTCTTTCGGGTAGTAATCCTTTTGTATTTGAGTATTGAGATCTAGGTAGTGTGCCTAAAGGCATGTGCATTCCCCATTTACAATTATTTTATACTTTTAATAGAGTATAAACTTGTGGACCAACCTCCACTGTGGTTTTTCCCCTAACATGGTTTCCACATAAAAAAAAATTGGTGCTATGTGTGTTTTTGATGTGGTGATGATTTATTCTTTCATGTTTATTTATCATATCTAAGAATAAGTTTAATAAGTATAATTTATGGGACGGGCATGTGCAAGATCATGATGAGCCAAAAAGTGGTGATATGATGGGTATGTGGTTGGTATGTGGCTAACGACTTTTTTTCTAACCAAAATTAATGAAACAAAAGGGGTTTTTAAAGGATATTCTCATCTTTCTACCAGTATAAATTATCTTTTACTTTGAATTTAATAAATAATTATTATTCATTTTATATTTGAATTATGACTAAAGTCTTGATTGATAGGCTAATTGAAAAACATCTATATCTTTGAAATGGTATCACATTTTTTGAATCCAAAACATCTATCACATTCTATGCTTTGCATGCTATAGGATTAGAAGAAAAAAAAAATCAATTTCATTAAATTTTGACCAAGTTAAGGTGGTCAAATAGATAAGTTTTTATATTTTTTAAAAGTTGTAATAAAAAATTCATAATTAATTATTTACTTGGAAAAAATTACAAAAAAGTATGCATCACATTGGGACATGAGTCCTCTACTTATATCTAAAATATTATAAAAAAATATTATCATTTTTTTGTGGTTAGGGTGGTCAGACAAAAACCACCTTATTTTATCCCTAAAATTTAAGTACTACTGCATTGAAATTTCAAATTTTCACCAAATAGATTTTTTTGTTTTAAATAAACCTAGTATTTTAGAAACTACATTCATTTTTCTACATATTCTGTTCTTACATATTTTTGAAATAATATAGATGAGTTATTCAATCTTTTATGTTAAGTTTCCTAACTATGATCTTTCTAAAAAAATTGCCACTTAAGGGCCTATTTTTTCCATGATGATCCTGCACATACCCTGACAACTTATTCACCCCCCACCCTCTCAGTTTTCTACCCTTGTGTTTCCAATAGTTTCCAATCTTCAATAAATTTCCAAGTGAAAATTTTATATTTCATATGTTTCTATTTTTATTTATTTGCATTTCTAAGTAATTTTCTAGGCCATTTTGCATATCGCATTGTGTTTTAAAGCATCTTGCATTTATGAAGTTTACACTTGGTGGTGAACCCTCATTCACTATTCTCATTTCCCTAGAACCTTCCCTTTGTTATATTTTAATCTCTTTTGCATTGAAATTTTAAGGGTTTTTTCTTGAGTGAAAGATTCAAAATAGCCTCTCTCCTTTTAGGTCCAAAAAACTAGAAACGAAAAGAGTACCCTATTTTCTATGATTCATTTTGGTGAAGATGAGACCTTTTAGTTATCCTCTCTTGGAGATGTTAAGAATAATGTTCCCTAAGAAGAGACCTTTCACAAACTATAAAAAATCCCTTTGAAGATTCCTTGCACTATTTTGCATTTACAGTGTCTATGAGTTTTAATCATACAAAGTTTTTCTTGCCTCATGGAGCTTCAAGATCATTTTTGTGTAGCACCTTATCAAATTTATCAGGAGGTATAGCTTTGGTATAGCTGAGCGGGAAGCCTAATTGAAGGCATGAATTTTCCCATAGCCACTTGAATGTGTGTGAGTGCATACCAACCATGAGTGTATGTTTCTCACCTTTTAAGACTTCTCACCTAATGAATAGCCAAGAGTCTCATAACCTTGGAGTGAGTATGATTTTTTAGAAAAATAACTTATATCTAATCCACAACATGTTGGAAAATAGGTCAAAGCTTGATCAACATTTTTATTTCTTCTCATTTTTACTTCTCTTTCTTCTAGTTATTTTCATTGTATGATTGTGTATCTTGTATTCTTGCAAACCATTCACCTTGTGCATGTCCTTTTGCATATATGTAAGTTTGACTTAGAATCTTAGATCTTGGGGGCTTGACTGTCTCCTTCATCTTTGTTATCCTAGACCATCTACATTGGTACGATTGGACACCTCTCAAATGTCTAGTTTAGTGTGAGTTTGAAGTAGGTTCATCCTCTCACTAAAGTGGGGGATAAATGTAGCGTACAAAATAAATTCACCTTGCTTGATCTAGGAATAATTATTGATAAATTGGACTTAATTTCACCTTGATCTAGTGTTGTGAGGTGTTTTACACATCCACATAAGGTCTTGGGCCCTTTCAAACTAAATAAAATGCATTTATTGATGTCTTGTATAGGTGTTGTAAATGACTTTCACACTTTTCTAAAATTTTATTAAGAATTTAAGTCTAGCATACCTATCGTTCCCTTAATTCAATGTTATAAAATATATTTAATTTCCTTTCATATTAATCTAGAAGGCTTGTAAATTAAACCTAGTTTTAATCTAGTGTTGTAATGTGTTGTGACTTTCTAGGCTATTTGGACCTCATTTTAATGTTGTAGAGTGTATTTATTTATAATTTCACATTGAAGTTTGTGTCCCTATCACTAATCACTATTTATATCATCATTAATAGACCCCTATGACCCCTTATTGTACATCCTAAGGCTTATTTAATCAAAAAACCTAACTAGATCAACATGAAAGCTTAATTTCTTTATTCCTAAATATCCCAGCTGACAAAATAGCCCATGTGGGAGCCATTCAAAACTTTTGGTGAATGAGTCCTATCCAGGTGGGACTCATTTACCCAGGATGGTGAATGAGTCCCATTTGCACCATTTTCGAGGTTTGCGCAGGAAAAAAATAGGCTTTAATTTTATTTTTTTCAATGTTGGCATTGGGGATCAAATTAATGCCTAGTTCAGTGCCTTGCCTATATAAATAATCCCTCAAATATTTTTTTCATAGGGGTATTCATGTTTTCAAGTCAAGCAAGCTATGTTTAAGCAATTCAGGTCTTCACAAAGTCACTAAGATAGCTTTCAAGGTCACTTCTAGGGCATTCAAATTCAAAATTCTTCATCAATTGTTGTTTCGATTAAAGATTAATCATCATGGAAAATTTCTAATTGTATTTCTTCACATCCATGCTTCATTATCTTGTTTCATCATTTTTGTTTAATTACCTAAAAGGCTTTTGGCCAAGGAAAACCCTTATTCCCTAACAATCAACATCTTTATCTCTTTGTGTGATTGGAGATCTAGATTCTTTGAAGGCTTGGAGATGATTAAAGATTAAGTTTCAAACTTTTTGGAGTCACATCCCTGTTGGAAAGGTAAAAATCTTCACATAAGGTCACTTATAGGCCTGAATTTGGTAGTTTCAAATCTAGACACCTGAAGGAATAGAAAGAGCAGATCGAGAGCTACAAATTCCACTTATGAGTATTAAAAAAATCCAAAAAGGTCTCATTCACCATTAGTGCTGAATGAGCCACATAATACCTATTTTTTTGGCATCTTTCTATATCTAGATACCCATTTGGCTAAAACAAGCTCTAGTTCAATTTTCCAGAATCAGGACTGATTCACCTAGAATGGAAAACAAGTCACACCAGGCTAAAAAATCAACATTTCAAGAATTTCAAAGCCATTTCCATTCTACAATACATTTTTAGGTGCAAATTATCTATTTCACATCTTTCTATTTTTTTTTTTTGTATTTCAAGTCATTTTCGAGGCCATTTTGCATATCACATTGTGTTTTCAAGCATCTTGCATTTTCCAAGTTTACACTTGGTGGTGAACCTTGGTTTGTTGTTATAATTTCCATAGAACCTTCCATTTATCATATTTTAATCTCTTTTGCATTGAAATATTAAAGGTTTATTCTTGAATGAGAGATTGAAGATAGCCTCTCTCATTTTAGGCCCAAAAACCTATAAACCAAAAGAGAGTACCTTATTTTCTATGTTTCATTTTGGTGAAGATGATACCTTGTATTTGTCCTATCTTGGAGACATTAAGAACAATATTTCCTAAGATGATACCATGTATTTTTCATCTCTTGGAGAAGTTAAGTACAATGTTCCCTAAGAAGACGCCTTGCACAAACTAAATAAAATCATGTTGGACATTGTTTGCACTTTTTTGTATTTACAATTTATATGAGTTTTAAGCATACAAATATTTTCTTGCCTCATGGATCTCAAAGATTATTTTTCCATGGCACCTTATCAAAGTTATCAGGAGGTATGACTTTGGTATGGTTGAGTGGGAAGCCTAATCCAAGGCATTACTTTCCCCATATCCACTTGTGTGTGTGAATGCATACCAGCCATGAGTGTATGTTTCTCACCTTTTGTGACTTCTTACCCAGCGGGCACAGAAGAGTCTTGTCACCTCAGAGTGAGTATGCATTTTTGGACAAACAACTTAGATTTGATCCACAATCTGTTGGACAAATGGTTGAAGATTGATCCACATTTTTATTTCTACTCATTTGTACTTCTCTTGCTTCTAGTTATTGTCATTATATGATTGCATATCATAATTTTTTGCAAATAATTTACCTTGTCCATGTCTGAATAGGTATGATTGGACACCTCTCAAATGTCTAATTTAGTGTGAATTTCAAGTATGTTTTTCTTCTCACTAAAGTGGTGGCTAAATGTAGCATAGAAAAAAATTGTACCTTGCTTACTTCGAGAATAAATAATGTTAAATTGGACTTAATTTCAGCTTTATCTATTGTTGTGAGCTGTTTTACACATCCATATTAGGTCTTGGGCCCTTGCAAACTGAATAAAATGCATTTATTGATGTCTTGTAAAGGTGTTGTAAACGACTTTCACAATTTTCTAGACTTTCATTAAGTATTTAAGTCTAATGGACCTACCTTTCCCTTAATTAATTGTTATAAAAATGTATTTAATTACATTCTAACATTAATCTAGAAGTCTTGTAAATTAAACCTAGTTTTAATCTAATGTTGTAATGTGTTTTACACATTCATAAATTGGATCTTGTGCCTTTCTAGGCTACGTGGACCTCATTTTAATGTTGTGGAGTGTATTTTATCACACTTTCACATTGAAATTTATGTCCTTAGTCCTAATCACCCTTTATATCATCATTAATAGGCCCCTATGACCCCATATTGTGCATCTTCTAGCTTATTTTTATGAAAAACCTAACTAGATCAACATAAAAGCTTAATTTATTCATTCCTTGACATCCAAGCTTGCAAAATAGCCCCTATGGGACCCATTCATCACTTTAGGTGAATGAATCCCATCTAGGTGGGACTCATTCACCCAAGATGGAGAATGAGTCCCATTTGGGCCATTTGCGAGGTTTGAGCAGGAAAAATTATGTTTTAAGTTTATTTTTCTTCAATCTTGGCCTTAGGGATCAAACTAATATCCATTTTAGTGCCTTGCCTATATAAATAATTCCTCAAATAATTTTTTCATAGGGCTATTCATGTTTTCAATTCAAGCAAGCTATGGTTAAGCATTTCAAGTCTTCACAAGGTCACTAAAATAACTTTCAAGATCACTTCTAAGGAATTCAAACAAAAGATTGTTCATCAATTATTGTATCAATTAAAGATCTATCATCATGGAAATTTTCTAATTTCATTACTTCATATTTATACATCACTATCATGTTTCATCATTTTGGTTTAATTACCTAAAAGGGGCTTGACCAAGGAAAACTCCTATTCACTAACAATCTATATTTTCTTTCTTTATTTGTGTGATTGCATATCTAGATGCTTTGAAGGCCTGGAGATGATTGAAGATTAGGTTTAAAATTTTTTGGATTCATCTCCCTATTTGCAAGTTAAAAATATTCACAAAAAGTCACTTACATGCCCAAATTTGGTAGTTTTTTATCTTGACAACTGGAGAAATAGAAAGAGTAGACTAAGAGCTACATATTCCACTTTTGATTTTTTAGAAAATTCAAAGTGGAATCATTCATTATTAGTGGAAAATGAGACCCAATTTACCTATTTTTTAGAGATCTTTTTAGATCTAGATACCCATTTGGCTAAAACAAGCTTTGATGCAATTTTATAGAATCGAGACTAATTCACTGAGAATGGAAAATGAGTCCCACAAGGCTTAAAAATTAGTATTTCGAGAATTTCAGAGTTGTTTCCAATATTCAATACATCTCAACATGCACATTTTCTATTTCTTAGCTTTTTTTTTCCTTATTTGCATTTCTCAGTCATTTTCTAGGCCATTTTTCATATCACATTATGTTTTCAAGCATCTTGCATTTTCCAAGTTTACAGTTGGTGGTGAACCATCATTTGTTGTTATCATTTACCTAGAACCTTCCCTTTGTCATATTTCAATGTCATTTGCATTGAAATCTCAAGGGTTTGTTCTTGAGTGAAGGATTGAAAATAGCCTCTCTCCTTTTAGGTCCAAAACCCTAGAACCGAAAAGAATGTACCTTATTTTCTATGTTTCATTTTGGTGAAGATGTGACCTTTTATTTTTCCTCTCTTGGAGATATTAAGCACAATGTTCCCTAAGATGAGACCTTGCATTTTTATTGTCTTGGAGACATTAATCACAATGTTTCTGTTGTGCAGTTTTTGTACACACACCTTGTTGAGAACAAGGAACCTCTTTTCTTGTCTTGTTTTGATTACTCATTTTCTTTAGGGTCTTGACCTTTTCCCCTTAAGTGATAGATCTCTCATTGTTGATTTTATTTCACCTGGGTACTTGAGGTTCAATATTCACTTGAGGTGTCTCATTTCATCATCATCAAGGCATTCTTGCTCCTAGAAAGTCAACTTCAATTAAAAATTTTAAGCTTAAGGGCTAAAATTTGCTAGATGTTCAACAAGCTTGATAAATCTGAGGTAGCTCATATTACTTGAACCTCAATCTAGCCAAAAAATCTGAGCTACCTCAAATTTTTCAAGTGCAAACTCTCTTTGTATCCCTGAGCTTTTAGGTGTTGTTTCACAAATTTATGATGTTCATTTATGAGATGAAATAGGTAATATATTTGGATCCCATTTTAAATTTTGGTCATTGACATTGTGATTCTCAGCCTTGAGTGCAATGTTCAATACTGGTAGGTTGAAATGAAAAGAGAAAAGAAAAGATCAAAAGAAAAAAAAAAGACAGAAAAGAAAAGAATGAAAAGCAAAAGAAAGAAAATTCAAATTTGAGGAGTTTCCAAATAACTCTACTGGGGCTATGGACGCTTGGTCGGAAGTAGAAAAATGTTCAAGAGAATCATAGCGACAACCACATTAGGGCTATGGACACCTAACTAACATTGAGGTAATGCCCAAGATTATTTTGGAGTTAGAATCAATCATGTCACTTAACTTGACAGAGATTGGGTTCTTGTAGTGACTTAAGAATAGGAATGAATGCATTTGTACACACTTGGGTTTTCAGCATACTGAAGGTTGGATTGACTAGTGGTTTTGATCCTTTGGTCAAGTGTTCAGTTTATTTGGCCTAGTGTGAAGGTCAGAACTAGAGATTCTAGGTTCATGATTCTAGTTTTTCATTGAAATACTCTAGAGCATTTCCCTAGTTGAGTCACCATTTTTTGTGCATGTTTTATACATATGCCCCACCGAAGGGAAAAACCCCCCACTTTTTTTTTCTTTTTCCTTGCTCTTGTGGGTTAGCATTTTCCTTGGTTTTTGAAGCACTATTTTGAGGTTGGGATAATCTTTTTCCCTAAAAATTTCCAAAATCTTTCATTCCCAAGTTGTTTTCCTTGAGTTTGAGAAAATTTGGGCCTTGTGTTGTGCATTGCTGCCGCTTGTTTGTCATCATTCCCATTTACCTTTGTGGCCCCGTAGGTGTGGGTATCCTTAGCTAGACCACCACTCTTACTTAATTGCTACATAATAGCTAAAAATTCACATCTACCTATGGGGCGGGTTCTCACCTTGCCTTCGTCTTCCTTCGCCTCATGTCAATCCACATGCTAGATTTTGTACTCACCTTTGCTACACCATCCCCTTGTTGTTGTAATATCCTCCTTTCTAGGTCTCTCCTTTTTGATATCCATCTCCACTTGACTGACCATCAACAAGCTTCCCACACTCTAGCACCCACATTCACATTCTCAATAAATGGCGTAAGCCTCCCACATTCCCACAATTGATGTCTTTCAACTTGGGGGTACTCACAATATTGAATCAGGCACATTTGTGATCACAAAGCAATCATCTATTGTTGGTGGGAATTTTAATGTGTGCCCCCCCTATCTAAATTATGTTTCCATAATAGCATTGCTACTGTGCATTCGCATTTGTTCTCCCATGAGGAATTCTCATTGCAGATTCCTACATGCCTCCTCCCACATCATTATATACTGTTGTAGACACCATCATCCTCAGTGCCATTTCTCATGGAAAAACTACCCAACGACCCCTTGTCACATTCCCGTGTAGCAAAATGGCATGGTATGCCTGCACAATTCTTTTGCTTCATGATTTTCTACACATCTCTCATGTAGGTATTTGCTTACTGAGCCCCCATTGAAGTTTATCCCATCTTGCTTATGCTACTTGAAGCCTCCACAAATCAAACTATGCATGATGTTGAACCCAACCCATTATGGAGGAGCTTTAGTTTAATTGAAAAAATTTGTGAGTGAGGATGTTTAACAAGTAGGAATTTCACTAGTTTTGATCAACAAGAACCAAATGATAATAAAAATTGGACAAGGGATATAATCTCCAAAAGGATCGTGTATATCATTGAGGGTGCATTATTTTAAGTACTTTCTAATTGATAGTGTTTCTCTCATCTTTTGTGGTCCATGTTTTGGTGTGGTTTTGGGTTAGTGACCTTCCATCTATGTGATTTCCATGGAGCTTACATTGATGGGATTTTAATGTTGTGGGTGAACCATCATTGAGTGTGTACTATAGATAAATTAAGAAAGGTTCTGTGGTGAATTTTCTTTTTCTTTATGGTTGATGAACAATAGTTCATCTAAGTGGCACTTGTAATTTAAGATTACATGGTGAATCATGCCCAAGGGATCATGTTGGAAATTTAAGGTGTCCAAAACCAAATTTAGTGTTCCAAGGATTATTAAATCTGCTACCCATATAGCACCAACAACCAAAGTGAATGTTTGTGTGTGGATTCAATATTACAAAAATTCATGTGGACTTCCATTCTTGTGCTATCATTTTTTTGAGGCATTCTTTCCTCAGCTTTTCACATTGAACTTTCTGCATTCAACTATTGTGGGCTTCTCCATGGAAGAATCCATCCATCATCTTTCCATCCCAAAATGATACTTATACATGGCGTACCTGCATCATTCACTTGCATCTTACTCCTTGTTGTAGACTTTCCCATTAGAAAATTTGTCATTGTTTTATTATAGTATTCCTAACACAACTTCCTTGCTTAGGTTCCCCATATTGCATAGCCTGCATCCTGAGCATCTCCACAAGTCATGATCGAGTAATGTTAGAATAGTGATCTTGGGGTCTAAGATGATCTAAACCCATTGAGTTCATGAATGATGACAAAGTGTGATGGCTATTGGTCACCCATTCTAGTACATACTTCATCTCCTCAACGATTTCTTTCACAACTATCTCTATCTTTTGATGAGAAAAACATTACATAAGGCCGATGGGAATCTCTACACCAGGCATATGCCACTTCAATGGATTTTTCAATGGAGCATCGCTATGCAAATGGAAAGCATCCTAGAACTAAGGCATAGTTTTCACCATAATCAACATGCCCATCAAAGGGGAAGGGGAATTCACAGATATATTTTATGTTTTAACGCAAGCTAGTGACAATTTTATAACCTATTAGGGGAATCTCTCCACTAAGAAATCCATCATGTATGGCTTTATATCCACAAGTAATTTGATTATATATTCACAATTCCCGAACATGATAATCCTATGATGATATGAAAACACTCAAGCTTAGCAACGAGAAGCCAACATCATGAATATGGAAAGTAAATTGAAGGGCATATCATTTTTCATTTTGTGGTAGGTTGTATCGTGGGGGTAGTACGTTTTCATACTAATTATGGGCTTCTTCTTTTTCCAACATCTGCACCCCATTTTCTACAAAATGATGCATACCCTACTCATCCCCACATTATTCTTCTTGCACTTCATTTATTTTCATAGGACATTGTCTCTTTATATCTGTACATGATTAATGATGTCAAACTTATACATAATGATTTCAATGGCATGATTAATTTTTAGAATCAACATATGGGTTGGCAATAATTGATGGCACACCATGATCAATAAAGAAGGTTTTGCATGAGCTTGTGTTGCAATGACGACCACACATTTGGGGTTTTCATTTATGATTGTAAGATCATGGTGATATTTCATTTAGTCCAACTAAGTTGTGAGTGCATTAATTACCTTTTGTGGATAATCATCTTTTGCAGAATTTTCCAGTCTAGATGTTGCACCCCATCATGTCAGTTTTATGACATACTAGCATGGGAATCCTTCTCTCTATTCCCTATTCAATTTCATCACCTCATATTTCCATCGAGCTTATGTTATTTTAATATTTTAATTGGGAATGATCTCTCAAAACACAAGAAATTCACTCAACAAAGTTGAGGATGTTGATTCAAGGGACAACATATGTGTTCTTACAACGAGAAATGGTTGGGCACATTGCATTGATATAAAACCATTAAATATGAACTCATTCCCTAAGGCAATGATCAAAGTATCTATGAAATTGAAGAGCCAACTAAATACACCTGTCACATCAAACAAGAGGAGTTTGATAAAGTGAAGTGATTTTATATGAGCTCAAGCAAGGACTCAAGCACTAGCTTTAGTAAGATAATTCGAAGAATCCATTTCAACTTGTGTGGCCCCAACTATGATTTAATTGTGATTGAGGCATTCATATTTGGGCTTGAAACTATCTTAGCATTCTTCATTCATGGAAAAATTGTTACTAAATTTATTATGGTGGATGAAGTGAGTGTTACTTTGCACAACATATATGTACACCATCTCTGCAAATGACATTTACACCCCAGTTTTTTGAATTGTATTCCTACATTTTGAAGATATTTAACATGCATAATCTATTATCTTTTTTGTTGTCTAAGTGGCTTCTCATGGTCACATCAATGCATTCTCATGAACCTCCCTATATTTTCATCAAGATTGATCAGAGTTGGGGCTTCCATCAAACTTGGAAAGACCTATAATGTGTCCTTCGTATAGCAACAATTATGTTAACAGAATGAATGAATTTTATGATCCTGGAGCCTCTAAATGCATGGGACCATCTCAAGAGTATTGTTCGCACAAAATTTAACCATCATATCTAGATGCAATAATTTAGAAGAAGTGTTTGAGTAAAACATCTAAATATCATTTATTAAATGTTTATGTGACAGAACCATTGCAAACTATGATTCCAACAAAACAATATTGAATGTGTATCTATCATGGTTTAAGATTTATCATGCACAGGTTGAGTCTACAAACTTCTAAGGGGTAAGGATATGAAGCTTAGGTGTCAAAAAATCCAAGATATTTTATGAATTGATCCACAAGGTGAAATGTTTGATTGGATTGAGTTATTGATAACTAGTTCCAATGGACGTGCATGAGTCACCTTGAAGCCATTGAGCTTGTTTTTTATTGTGTGCAAAAATTTTGGTTGCAGAGGCTGTGTTTGCAGAAGCCATGGGTATGAATTTTGTTTAGCAAAATTTTAAGATTGGGTTCCTATATGCCATTTTTTGCATTTCTTACACACTAAAGATCAGTTCACATGATAGCAAGTTCTCATGCAAATAAAGACAACTTATTTTATGATTCAAGGTGGTTGATTCATCAATTCATGAGCCTTTAGTAGGGATACAAGCGTCAATGAGCTACTAATTCAAAAATATAGTTCCCATTAATCTTCTACATGGAATGACCAGCCTTGTCTAGGGAAGTATCCAACTCTATGCATTAATCAGTATTAAATTGAAATATAAAATCTTCCTTGTCATATCTAAGGGGTATAATACTCAATGGATCCCTATGTTAGAAATGAGCCTAATTTTAGGCAAAGGATTTCAACTAGGATGGATATTTTAAGTATGATTAGACTTTTTTATGAATGGATTTTCAATTTCTTAAGCAAACAAATCTAGGATATTTCATTGAATGAAATTTTCTATGTTTGGATTTAGATATAGTAAATCCCTCTAGATTGGGTTGTTTTTATAAATACTCAATCCTGTTTCATATGTGTTGTAGGTACAATACTACAAAGGATTGGTAGCCTATAGTATTGTGATAGGCTTGCACAAGGAAGTGTCTTTATAAGATGATCTATATACAAGTATGTGTTGAAAGAGGATTCTTACTCAAACTATTCATTCACCAAAGGGGAGTTCACTAAGAAATTTGTACCAAGTAATGCAACAACTCTAGAAAAGTTCTTTCAAGCAGGGTGACATGCGGACTATTTTGTTTTCCACCAAATGATGATGATTGTCAAGAGTTGTTTGTGGTGTCCAGGGGGGATTTCTACTTCCTCTGATGCAAATCTGCAATGAGATTCACCAATTTGAATGAAAGGAAGGCTACACATATAGCAACAAAAGGTTGATTTCAACAATTTACAACTATAGTGAAGTAGGTAGATAGAAGAAAAAATAGACACAAGACAAAATAGACTACAAGACAAAACAAGAAAAAGAAAAAAGTGTCTATTTTTATATTGTGAAATATTGGTGGTAGGTGAAACCCTAAGCTATATTGAATCTAGGCCATTAATTTTTCTTTTGGAAAACTATAAATAGGGGCTTTCTCCTCATTTGTAAGGGGGGTGGTAAATTTTTGTTAGAGGCTTTTTGTAGAAATAGAGGGAAGCATTGCATTGAAGTTGGGTGTTTTCTCTATTTTTCTCATTGTGCATGCATGACTCAACCTCCATGTTAATTTTTGTTTGTTGGTTTCTTGAATATCTTGAAGGGTGGTTGTTATTACAATGTTGGATGCACTTCCAACTGATGATTTATGTTGTTTATTGATTATGAGTCACTTTACAAAGCTAGTCTGATCTATTTCATATGCTACACTTAAGTTCAAATATATGTTCATGAGATGAATGCGCAATCTGAAAATCTTCAATGACCCCTTGAATATTGCACTAGTTTTGTTTAGTTGTAGGTCTCTATTGGTCAAGAAAAACTCAGTTTTATGGGAGTCTATCTACTCTAGTACCCTCCATTATTAATATTTATTCATTTCTTATATTTAGAATAAATTTTCTCAACTCTTTTCTCTTTTGCTATTTCTTTTACTTCTTTGTTAGTGTAGGATTCCAAGCACCATAAAAATTTCAAACTTGGTGATTGAAGTGAGTTTCAACATGTTGTTTTGAGTGGGAAACCACTTTCCATTTATTTCCAACACTTTGAATCTCCATTTGCAAACCCAAACTCCCATGCTTTGTGAACCATAAATGCCTCTTTATAATTACCAACAAATCACATCAACCAATTGAACTATTCCAAGCATTTTCATGACCTAACACCTGACAAACCTTGGGCTGATTGTCTGAAACTTAGTTGCAGATTTTCACCATTCAAGAGACAAATTATACTTGTGCTTTGTCTATGTTGAGAAGTGCAAAAAAGCCCATCAACAACTAACTAGGTACATATAGATTTAATTAAAGGGTCAATTTACTTGTTTATTATGTTTTGGAACGTGTTGTTGATGTATACTCTCCTCTTTCACTGTACGGTGAGCCTAGTTAATAAAAAGTCCCAACTCGTTCTAGTCTAGTTGAGTCCACCTAGGGAGTAATAGTACGCATATGCACTCCCCTTGCACTATGTGCGAGCCTAGGGATTAGAAATGTCTAGTATTTCCTTTCCTTTAGGAGACAAGCTTGAGAATTTCATGACCCCAAGAGACAATCTCAACCACATGCACCTGTGGGGTATATAAAGGGGGGAGAGCCAAATTTATACCCCAATATAGTCCCATCATGTTTGGTGGAGCACTGATACTAAGGTGATTCCTAGTTAAGGTGTGAAGGGTTGGTCTAATTTTCTAGTACCTCGATAGGGCTCCCAATCCATGCTTGTGATAGGCTGGTGTTCATGGTTGTGCATTAAATGTGGATTATACACCATCGACTAGGATAAAGATAAGACCAAAAATAATATCCTCGAGTGCACCAAACAATTGAATTTCATACTTCAAAAATTTGCAACATGTTATCATCATCATGTTGGCTAGGAACAAGGAAAAACTAAACATGCACAAGAAAAATCTTTGACCACGATCACTTTGATCAATGCAAACATGCAACAATGATAGAGAACATACTAGAAACATCCATGAGCACCAAGAATCAATAGAGAAACATTCACAGCAAGTAAAATAACCAAAATAATACAAACTTTAATCGGGAACACTGACAAAGACCACATAAACACTGTCAAAATACAAATTTCCATAAAATTCACAAATAATCATGCAGACCTTTGAAAATTCTGATGGATGACCAAGAAAATCTTAGTAGTAAATCCTTCAGTCCACAATAGCTGAACTTTCATGTATTGAACACATCTTTACGATCTGACTGATCCATAGACTTCCTGTAACTTATTCTTTTACAATTTTCTCAATATCCTTGACATATGCAATCTTCAACATCATAGTGCTAATAGTGTTGAAATCAATGAAAACCACATATCAACAACACAACTACACTTCCTAACAAGTCCATGTTTCTTTCTCTAAAACCTATCATATTGAACAAAAAAAATTCCCTACCAACCTAGAATAACATTTTTATGCCCATTCCATAGAGACACGGTAACAACAGTTTGTGGAATGGGCTTAATTCATTTTTGAAGCTTCAAAACCCTTATTCAGTGTATTCTGGGTCTGTCTTAGTAATATGGTAATAAAAGACTCTGAAAATACTTCGACATGTATGGGAATTTATGAGAGCACTATTTTCTATGCATTTAGCTCCTCTAACTTCTATTTATAGATAGCTTTCTTTAAAGTTAGAGAGCATAAGTTAAGGTTTACAACATTCGATAGCATTAGCTTTCTAATAAATTGTTTCGATGAGAAATTGCTTCTTGTGCAATGGCACTCTGCCCTTGAAATTATAGAGTTTCATTACTAGTCAAATTGTGGGAAAAACCCATTGAAGGGTGTATTTTGCAGGAAATATTGAACTCTATGTTTAGAATTGACTATTTAAGAGTGTAGGAATGTATTTGTGTCATCCTGGGTATAGAGGTTACTAGTCCTCAGGCTCGCCATCTCCTTTTCCCTTCATAGGTTATTTCTATCTTTCTTTCCAATGCTTTGGATTTGCTTGAAGCATTGAATGAAATTGAGGAATTAGCTAGGAGTTATATTAAGTTTCAATTTTGAATGGATAATGTTTTCCTTCGAGCTGTCTAGCAGTATAATCTTGATAATGGGGAAGGATTTGTTGGGGGGCTTTTCCCCAGATTATTGGTGCAAAAATGTCAAGGTATTGAATTTTTTTTCAAAGCTATTAGGATAACTTTGTAACACATAAATGAAAATATTTTGTTGAGGGCTTTAAGGAAAAATAGGCTAAGTGTTTGCATGTTAATGGAACTGGAAATTAAGGATAGATTCCATGCTCTATCTTTTCTTCATGCATATACTTCATGTTTTGTTAATCAAAATTTATAGCTGGACTTGTAATTATGAGTTAACTCTCCAAGTCATATGTTTTCTTCTGCAAGAGCTATGCCTTGTGCAACATCTCGCATTGAATCTCAGGGCTCTCAATACTATGTTCAAAGGGCTGGCTATAGAAACATTCCAAACACTTTGTGCTTAGAAGGAATGGATGAGAATTCACAAGATGAAAGAGCTACAATGGGAAATATTTAATAGCTTTATGGTTCCCTACAAACTGGTTTTTGGGAAAATTAGAATTTTGTATTGGGTCTGTACATGTGGTTTTGAATGTTTATGGGGTTTTTAAATATTTCAAAGGGTTAGGATGATGATTTTATTGAAATTTTTTGTAAGGGTACATATTGTTAAAGCATTTATAATTATAAGGCTTGGTTCAATGATCATTTGGTGATGTCATGTAAGGGTTGGGTTTTTAAACATTTTGAATCATTTCACAATTAGTAAGTGGTTCATTGGGAAGGTCATCTTAGGTAGTGTCATAGGCTAGATTGGGATAATGCTGAATTTTGAAGCTTTAACACTCTTTGTAAAAAATATTTGTATCCTTTTTTCATGCTCAGGGCTATAACAAAAGTTTTTCCTACTGCTTCTTTCCTACCAGTATGCCCCCTAGAACCAATTTTTGTAATCTTTTATTTAATATATAATAAAATATAATAGTGGCTTGCCACTTTCACCAAAAAATAAATAAAAAAATAGAACACTAATAACTCACTCCTTTGCAAATTCCACAAGCTTTTGGATGGATTCTTAGAAGTAAAAATTCATACCAATCACTACTAAAGCATATTACATAGGAAAACACAAAAAATTGATGCAAAACATAGATACTTTTATTAGTTTCTACTCCAAAAATGTTTCAACAACCTCATACATCATTTGAACCCAAGAATCTTCCCACCAAACTGTCTATTCAACTTTCCAATTCCCCATGACTCTTGAGTTCCCTAATTTTACATTTTTTCAATTATAATTTTTGCAACATTTTCAATTTTGGCAATTTTTCCACATTTTGCCTCATAAACCCCTAAAAGCTCATGGAGATCTCTAAACTAACTCTAACAACCTTAAATGATCCCATAGGACCTTATTTAGCATAAACTAGCATCCAACACCCTTAAAACTCATATTTACAAGTTTTTGCTCTTTCAAGCATTATTTGTGACATTTCAACATTGCTTTTCAAGAATGACCTCTAAAAACATTCAAGTGGCATTTTAGACCTTATCGATTCATTGCATGACCTTAAACATCCTAGACCAACCTATGACTCCTCCTTTAGAGAAAATTCTAATAAAACCAAATGGTTGCTCTTCCACCATGCAACCAACCTTGAATGCTTTCCAAGTCTCTTGGAAAGGTGATTTAACCTCCTCCATCCTTGATTCTTCATCTCCTTGTTCTGCACTCTCTCTCTTTCTCTTCCTTTGAAGCATTTATTGTTGTCCTGCAACTTTACCTCTGTAATTGAACTCCTTAACAACCATCTTTACCTTGCTTGCCTTGGGAGCCTTTCCAACTATCCCTTAACCTTTCCTTTACTCATGACTGTCCGTGTACCTTCTCTAACATCAACAATCACACTTTATTCCATCCTTGATCCTTCCACTTGTTTGTTACCCTTAATTTCCTTAACGTGCTATCCTTCCAATTATGGACTATCCTCTTTTTTTCTTCAACACCACAAGGCACATGACTACCCCAACAAGCACACCTTCATTCTTCATTTTCCTTTCCAAAGGATTTCCTTTCTCAATCTACTTTGTCTCACACCGAGACACCTCTTTACTTAGTTTCTTTCTCCATATGAAAACACTCTTCTTCTTTATCTGCAAATCATTTGCAATTTTCTTATCTACTATGTTGACCTTGTCAAACTTTATATTGGCTGCCATCCCATCATCTTTGCTTCCATCAACATTCACAAAATCTTTTTTTCTAACCATGATAACCTCACCATGCTCCTTTGACTCTTCATTCAATGGGGTCAATATATATGTCTTTGCCTCCTTCACTGTGGTATAAGTATTTTTCTTTCCATCATATATAGCTGTCCTATCAAACTACTAGGGCCTTCCTAGCAACAAGTGGCAACAATTCATGGGCAAGATATCACAAGTAACCTAATCTTCATACTAACCAATTGGAAAATCCATAGTATCTTTCTTTTTCACCATTATATATTATTATTCACTAATCCAAGACACTATATAGGGCTTCTCTAGAGGCATTCTTTTCAAATTTAACTTGTATACCATGTCACTAGATACCATATTATCTGTGCACCCAAAATTGACTACTATTCTACATACCTTATTCTTGCATCTGTAGGCTATCCTAAGCAAAGCTCTTCTTTGGATCAAATTTTTCTCCTCAGGAGTCTTCAATATTTTCTCCTTCATCATTATCATTCCACCTACTTTAGGAGTTGCATGTAGAGTACTTGAACTTGAGCTTTCACATTCTTCTTCTTCTTGAACAATCTGAGCTCTTCTTTCACTCTTCTTGTCTCCTCCACTTGAAGTTGATCCAAACTCTTCTGGACATTTGTAGAATGGATTACCATACTTTCCACACTTGTAACATCTTCTTACAAACTCACTATAATCTCTTCTTGGTATGAAACTTGTCCTTCCACCTCTCCAACCTCCTCTTGGTTCTGGTGCTTGTTCTTTGTTCTTGATTGCACTCTTTTTTTCCTCATTAATCTACCTTTGACCTTTGCCTCTATTCATGTTACCTCTACCCCTTCCTTATCCTTCTTGTCTTCTCTTGATCCTATCTTCTTCCCTTACTACCATTTGGAAGCATTCATTTACTATTTTGGGAGGGTTCAAACTAATTTCATCTCTTATGTTCAATCTTAAGCCACTCAAATATCTAGCTACTCTTTCCACTTCATCTTCATTGTGACCTGCTCTTATACATAATCTATGGAACTCCTTTGTATAAGATGTCACATCCATCTCCCTTTGCTTTAACTCCTGCAACTTCATAAATGTTTGTATAGCATAATTTGCTGGTAAAAATTGAGCTTCCACTTTTTCTATCATTCTATCCCAAGAAAATATTTTGGAATTACCTTTCTTAACTCCATCTTCTTGAACAAAATTCAACCATATGAGAGCTGGTCCTTTCAAAATTGTCTTTTCATACTTGACCTTCTTGTTTTCCTCAATGTCTTCAAATTCAAAGAAATTATCTAAGGCATCAATCCATGCCAAAACCTCTTCACTATCCATCTTACCTCCATACATTGGTAGTTCAACTTTCACCTTTAGAGTGTTACCACCTTTCACTGCCTTCAACATCTTGATCATTCTCTTTTCTTTAGGATCTAAATCATCTTCATCATCAACTAGAGGGTTTCCTTCTTCCCCTTCATATTCCTTGTCACTCTATTCTTCATTCACCATTCCTCTTCTCTAGTTCTCCTCCAGCACTTCTACCCTTGCTATGGTGGATTCTTGAGACTCTTTATAGGGCCTTTCCTTTTGCAACAATTTCTCTTTCAAATCCTTGATCTCTTTTTCCATTGCACTGGCATTTCGAGGCATCTTTTCTTATGACTCTTCAACTTCAATCTGCAACCTTTGAACCTTTGAGACCTATCCCTATGCTCTGATACCAATTGATGCAAGGGTGTATGGTCTATTACCTAATCAACAAAATTCAAGTTCAACCAAGCAATAGTTAGATTTCTAAACCCCTTCAAAGCACTCTTCTCAAGTTAACCCTGCTCTTGGCTTGTAGGTTAGCAGACCTAAATTTTGGAAGTTTTCTCCCAATTTTTCTTAACAACTTTAGGGAATCTTGATAGTTTTGGACACCTATTTGGGTGATATTTAACATATGTAAAACTCAACTAGGGTTTATTTGGATCAAACACCCTAAAAACATGATTCCATGTTATCCCTGAAGACCAATTAGGTCTATTTTGTGAAGCAAGACCTCTCAAGTCTCATAAGAAACTTTCAAAAACCACTCATACCTTCTATATTGTCAATAAAAAGACATATTTATCATGTTCTAAGCCTCCAAGTCCTCTCTATAATGTAGAGCCAACAAACCCTTAATTTCCTCCTATTTAGCTAAGGTTTATTCAAACTCTGGTTTCCCCTTCACATACTATCTTGTAAATGTCACCCACACACTTGAGAATGTATTCTTAGAATAAATTCACCTTCCTATAGCCTCCTCTCAAGATATTTCAATGAGCTTCCCCTCAAAACCAATTTTTTCATTTACAAATGAAATACAAATTACAAGATAGTCCATGTTTCTTTCTCTAAAACCAATCATATAGAACAAAAACAATTCCCTACCAACCTAGATTGACATGTTTATGCCCATTCCATAGAGACATAGTAACAACAGCTTATGGAATGGGTCTAATTCATTTTTGAAGCTTCAAAACCCTTATTTAGGGTATTCCAAGTCTGTCTTAGTAATATGGTAATAAAAGGCTCCTAAAACACTTTCAAGTTTTCAAATTAATTTTAGAACACTAAGAATTCAATCCTTCACCAATTCCACATGATTTTGGATGGATTCTTAGAAGTACAAAGCTATACCAATGTTGGTAAAGCGGATTACTTAGGAAAACATAGAAAATTGATGCAAAATAGAGACATTTTTATTAGTTTCTACTCCAAAAAGGTTTCAACAACCTCATACATTGTTTGAAGACATGTTTTTAAACATTCATCCCAATAATCTTCCCACCAAACTTCCTATTCAACTTTCCAATTCCCCATGATTCTTGAGTTCCTTAATTTTACATTTTTTTAATTACAATTTTTGCAACATTTTCAATTTTGGTAAATTTTCCATATTTTGCCTCATAAACCCCTAAAACCTCATGGAGATCTCTAAACTAACCCAAAAAACCTTAAATGATCCCTAGGACCTTATTTAGCATAAACTAGCATCCAACACCCTTAAAACTCATATTTACAAGTTTTTGCTCTTTCAAGCACTATTTGTAACATTTTAACATTGCTTTTTCAAGAATGACCTCTAAATACATTCAAGTGGCCTTTTAGACCTTATTGACTCATTGCATGACCTTCAACATCCTAGATCAACCTATGACTCCTCCTTTTGAGAAAATTCAAATAAAACCAATTGGGTGCTCCTGCACGACACAACAAATACCCATGCAAGCTCAAAGAAACCCTGTTGCTCAATATCAATATTATTCACAACACCCACCTAACCATTTCTCACCTCACTATTACCAATTTTTTCCAAAAAACACATATTACCAGTTGCCTCCTCAACAAAGCACCCTTATACCACAGCATACTACCTCCAACACTAATCCCATCTACTCATATTATAATCAGTAGCCCTTATCCTAGCAACAATCACAAAAAGCATCTATTATCAACAACATAATCCACAACCTCCATACATACCCCAACAATAACCCAACTATGATTATTTCTCCAATCCCAATTATTCATAATATAACTAGTAGTCCTCATCCCAACAACAAGATGCCTCCTCATCATATTACTAAGTCCCTCCATCACACCAACAAATCTATTTACCAATCATCAACCCACACATGTGGAGCAATACCAACAAATCCCTTCACATCCACCTCTTCCATCATATGATCAATCCATTCCACTACCAATACCACCTCAACAATATACTCCTTATGATCAGTCCAATCCAACTAATCTTCCCCCACCAACACTAGTCAATAAGGAATGGGAGGATATTAAGGCCACCTTGAAAGATTTGCAAGCATGTACCTCCAAGAAATCCTTCAAATTTGAGGAGATTTATCCTTTTCCATTTTATCCCTCCATTTCACTCATCCCCTTCCCAAAATTTTTTAAATTCCTAAATTTGACAAATAAAAAGGAAGGAGTGACCTGTGCAACCATTTACAAGAATTCTACATGCATTGTAAAGAGGTCCTCCATAATGATAACTATCTTCTTCGGTTATTCCCTAGAAGTGTAACAAGACCAAATTTAGAGTGGTTCATGGGTCTACCACAAGGGTTAATATCCACCTTTGTTGATTTATCAGAGAATTTTGTTACACACTTCTCCTTCAATATTTAGAAGGATATAGATACTCTAGATGTTTTAAAGGAGAAACAAAGTGATAGGGAAACATTTTCCAGCTACCTACAAAGGTGGCAATCACTTGCTAGTCAACTCAAGTTTAGTCTACCCAAAAAGGAGTTAGTGACCATATTTGTTATGAACTCTCACTCTAAGCTATCTCATAATTTGTGCCTCAATTATGTTACCACCTTCACATAGGTGATTGAGAAAGGTACCACCACTGAGAAGGCCCTCATTCCTAAGGGACGAATCAAAAATTTCAAGGAAGATAAAGATAATCAATCTAGAAATAAATCATGCTACTAGAATAGAAACAAAAATTTCATATCTGTGCTACAAGGTGCACCCCATCCTCCTCCATAGTCTCATCAAAATAACTAAGGGAATATTAAACATGCATTCACTCCTTTGGGAGAGTCCCTAGATGATGTTTTCAAGAGATTGCTCCAAGTGAATTATTTGGTTACCTATCCTCTAATAGAGCCTTTTGATCAATCAAATTCGAAACTTGCATGGCATAGAGAGAATGAGTTGTGACTACCGGAAGATAAAAGGTCACTCCATAATAAATGTCAAGGGCTTAAAGGTTATATCCAAGATCTCATAGATCGAGGTGACATCATAGTGGATGAAAATTAGGCTACTTCATCCAATTCCCAATTGCAAATATATCAAAATTCCTTCCCTAAACATAATCAGGGTCCCAACACCTTAAACACAAACATAGGATCAAACAATAACATCAAAATAATAGCAAAAATAATATCCTTTATAATAATTTGCCATACAAATATGAAAACATCATTATGTGCATCACCCAAGGAGAGCCCCATGTCTCTTTGATCCTTGTCAAAGGTAGGGATCCTCAATGTGTTGTTACTACATGTCATATGCGCATATCAATTCATGGGCATTCCACTTCATCTCAACCAGCTCTTGTGAGCTCACGATACAATATCCTTGACCACCTTGGCAATAATCCCACCCAAATATCCATTCTATATTTTCTAAAGTATTCCCCAATCCACCAAGAGATCCTTACCAAAGATTTATAGGATACACACACCCCAAATGACATCAAACCTACCTAGTTTCAAGCTTTAGTAGGACAATTGTCATCTACTTATTAGCTAGGATTCAACCAAAATCATATTCCACCAATCAATCCATCTCATAACTATTTCTTACATATTGAGGTCCTTGTCACCTACCATAAGGTAAAATAGGTCTTTGTAGATAATGGCTCTACCCTCAACCTATGTAAATTAAAGTTCATAAAATAGGTAGAGTATACTCATGTTCTCCTGGACACTCAAACTATCACAATCAAGGCATGTGACAATGTAGAAAGGAACTCATAGGGTATTATTTGTCTTCCTATTTAGGTTGGCCCTATAGTAAAATACACTACATTCCAAGTCCTTGATATGTATTTTCCATACAACCTTCTCTTGGTTGACCATGGATTCATACCATGTATGTCATTCCATCCACCTGCTGATATCAATTCTTGAAGTTCTCATACAATGGGGTTGAAGTAACTATCCATGCAGACCCCCAACTCTTTGAGTACTGTCATGCTCTAGAAGATTCTTTCCCACATTCCCAATATTGTATAGGAGTTGAAATGGGGGATCCTTAGGAATCACCATCCAATTCATCATCCAATGCATTGTCCACCCTATTGACCACATCTGACTCCATCGGCACCAAATTCCAAATCATCGACAAAGGTTGTGGATAATATGAGATGTGTACAACTCTTAATGTTGCAACAATGCCTCCATCTCCTTATACCTATGGCCAACCTTCTCAGTCTGCATCAAAGGAAGAACTAAATACCAAAACTATTAGTTCTAAGAATGTGGGATCTACCACTTTCTAGTTCCTAGGAACATTGCAAGAATAGGCAGATGAAGATAGCAATAAATGGGTCTGTAGAGAAGAACCTAAGACTTCACCTCCCCTCATTGAATACTTTCAAGAGGTTTATCCCCATGCTTCAAAACTAGTAGAAAAATACAACTATCAAGGGGGAGGTCTTGGTGTAGTAGAACATGGAAGATTATAGCCCATTAAAACACCAATGTAACCTAAACATTTGGGCCTAGGCTATGAAAAGAAGTAAAAGGCCTCCCCATCATCCACTAGCACCTCTAACAATGTCAACTCAAATAATGATTTCTTGAGAACATACCCAAAGAAGAAGCAATCATACTCTCATACGATGATTCATATCTCCCTTCCCTCTTTGACTCCACCTCAATCTTTTCCATTGGCCTTTCACTCTATTAGTAAGACCTTGATTGGGACCTATGAGGGAGTGCACCTGTAGATAATTTTCCTTCAAAAGAACCTTATGTACATCTTATGGGAATGGGGGAAGATGAACATCCTAACCATAAAAGAAAAAAGAAACAAAAAAAAAGAGTCATCTAGTGAAAACTTCCTTGAGGAACTTCTTGACTCGTCAAAAGTAAAAATAAATGGTGTATCCACTAGTGAAAATCTTAGCAAGGTGCTACAGGATGGGGATGTTCATCTTCCTCTCATTGGAGCTCATTCATCCAAACGGTCTTCGGTTCTTATTGAAGAGACTCAAGAAGTTAATTTAGGCATGAAAGAAGAACCCAAGATCACCTACGTGGCAAAGTCATTGTCTGAGGAATAGTATCCTATCATTGTTAATCTGCTCAAAGAGGGAATTATCAATTTTTCTTGGGATTATTCGAATATGCTAGGTGATGAGTCTAATTTATGGCTCAATTGTGATAGGGTTTATTATCTATTTGTTGTTGTTACCATAGAATTTGACACTTAGTTGTTGACATTTTCTATGTTACTTCCTTAAACCATAGACATTGGGCATAAGTTATTCTTTGTGACTTTTGATGACATTAACATGCTATGTGAATTATCTATGATAATTTTACATGTAGATTAATGAATGTTACTTTAAGGTAGTTGTAGATATGCAATTTCTGTGTGTGCTAATGTTGTTATGCAGATATAATTAGATCCTACAAAGTTGAGGAAGATTGTGCCAACTAGTCATTTTCCAAGGAAGTCAAAAAGGTGATCATTAAAAGGTCAATGGAGGGAAATTCATAGTTCGAATCAAATGTTGTAACTACCTTGTAGATGATCATAATTGATAGTTGAGAGAATGTAGGAGGTTTTGTTAGGCTAAATTTGTGTTAAGGCAAGTTGGCTTGACCAAATTCCAAGCATGCATAAACTCCTTTCCACTTTCTATGTTTTCCATAAGTGGTGTCCTCCTAATTTGTTGGAGTTGACCACCTTGCTAGGTAGTTAGTTAGTATTTTCTCCTTCTATAAATAAGACTCAGATGCTCCTTCTTAGAAGGTTGATTAATCTAATGTTGTACTTGTATTTCTAGCTTTCAAGTAATCTAGTTATGTTGTTGCTCTATTGTAATCATGCTTTCAATGAATAAAATGAAGTTATAAGTTTGTTGCATTTAAGTTTTTCTTAAGGGATACTCACCCAAGGGGGCCCACTTCGGGAGAATTCCATCCTTTTAGCTCTGTTATTACTTTTGTATTCAACAATAGTTATAAATATGGCAACTGCCTATTCTTGTAGCCACTAGAATTCCATTTTTGTGATTGTTCCTCCAACCAAAGCAGATAGAGTAGTTTCATATCCGTTTGCTACAATTTCCATTTCTGTCATGCATTTAAACTTAGTATAGTTGTTGGTTGATGTTTAGTACTTATATTACTTCCTTTCAAGCAATTTACCTTCAGCATCATGTATTTTCTAGTTGTAGAATGAATATGGCTACTATAGATTCCTAGTGCACGTACAATGTTGACCCATTTCAAGTTTACATCTCTGGGTTAACAATTAAATGAACGTTCATGATGATTAAGATAGCTTTTTAGTACAAATTTCCAATCCCTGAATCACAACTTTAAGGGCTTAGTTGTTGAATCATTAGAGGAGGCTAACATTTTTGGTGCCATTTCCAAGAATGTTGTCAAACTAGGAAGTTCTTTGGAGTCATGTCGAATTTCTTTCTTATTTTTGGTAGCTTTGAAGTTTGTTTTTACCATATCCCTCATTACAATAAGTAATGACCCACCATTCTTTCACCAAATTATTTGTGTGAGTTGAATGATATTAAGTAATATTGCATGCATAGGGGTAGGATAAGAGATGCTTATGGGAGACTTCTTCCAAATGACCCTAACCCCAATGACCAGCTAGTTGCATTTCACAATTTTCCAGAAGAAGAAGAAGAAGCAAACCATTTTATTGATGCACCTGATGATTTGACTAGTTATGAAACTTCCTCTAAAGAGAAAGTTGACCAAGACCAGATTGATAATCCCTTTTCTTTGATAATCCCTCAAGCACAAATGGGAGACCAAAATAGAGCAAACTATCCAACTTTTCATTTCCCTATCACTGACCAAAATAAAATTGAAAACCTCAAGAACATTCATGCTTTAGTTCTTCCTAAGTTTTATGGGTTAGTAATAGAGGATCTAGATACCTTCCTATTTGAATTTGATATCCTCTGTAGAAGTTATGACTACACTATTGATGCTCATAGGATTAAGTTTTTCCCTAATACCTTGAATTATGTTACATTAAGATGGTTCATGAGCCTAGGTAGGAATACTTTAGATACTTGGGTTGATATGAAGGAAAAGTTTCTTGAGAAGTATAAGGAGTATTGTAGAACCAATGATATGAGTGATATCTTTAGGATGTAGTAGAATGAGGATGAGTGTTTGGAGGACTATGTGGCAAGGTTCTTATTTTTTTTGTAGAATTCCCGACACCGTGCAGTCAATGAAGAGTCACAAAAGTTTCTCTTCCTTAGAGGGATCAATGAAAATTGTACTGATGCTCTCAACTTGATAGGAGGAGGAGATATCACCCAAGTCCCTTGGTATGATATTAAGAACATATATCAAAACTACTCTAGGGAAGCTTTCATTAAGGGAAGAGGATACCAATCTTCTATGGGTAGATCCTCTACCAATGGAGTCTCAAGGATGAAGATTACTCACTTTTTTCCAGATTTCAAGTAAGATATTATCAATAATATGGCCACTCAACTTGATACTCTTGAAGAAAAGAAGAAACATGAGGAGGTAGAGGCAATGTTGGAAGAATATTGTCCTCATTGTAGGAAAAGGAAGAGGGATTGTAGATGTAAAATGGTAGCCAAAATTGATAGAAAACACATTCCACCTAAGTTCAGACCAATTGAGGGTGATGATGAGAAAGTCTTCTATGTTGCACAAAGAAGGAAATGGGCTCTAAGATAAGGTATGCCACCAGACCCATTATCTTTTAATGGACCCTACATGAATTCTTATGTATCTGGTAATCAATGGCAACCCCCATATCCATCAAAATTTGGAGGATATCCACCTCAGCCTTGGAATAACCCTCCAAATACTTGGCCAAATTATGAAAACAATCCTCCTCAATGGCAACAAAATTAGTGGAATTGGTAGTATCCCCAAGGAAACTGGCATCCAACATCCCAATGGAGGGGAGGATATCAATGGCCAAACCAGACAACTAGTTACATGTAGCCACCTCCATAGTCTCAAAAACCTACCATAATGCTTCCTCCTAACCCAAATGCTAGCACACCTAGACCTACTCAATTAGCAACTCAACCTAAACCTAACCCAAATAACAAACCACAATAGTAGCCAACCTATTTTGTAGATCCTAATTAATTTCTAGCATATGCTATGAGTGTGAGTGATATTCACCTACGATGAAGAACCAATTTGGAATCTCCTTCCATCCCTATCATCACAGAGCTTCTTGTGGAAGAGGAGGATCCTCAAAATCCATCTAAAACACCTGCTTAGCCAAGTGTGCCTACCAATCTTGAACTAGTTCAATAATCTGATCCAGAACCATGATTTCCTCAAAGGTTAGAAGTTGCTAAGCAAAAGGAAGAGAGAACCTTTGATATTTTGGATTAGTTAAAGCACTTATGTGTCAAGATACCTTTGTTCTAGGCCATAAAATATTTTCCTATATACAACAAGGAAACCAAGTAAGCATGCCTCAAAAAGCTAGGAAGGGAAAAGAAAGACCCCACTTCTATCCATGTGGTAGGATAGTTGGAAAATATTATGCTTGGGAAAGTGATCATTCCTAAATAAAGTGACCTAGGTAGTCCTTTATTTGAAGTCATTATAAATGGGATCCAAGTGAAGAATGCTCTAATAGACTTGCTGAAAACTATTATTGTGATGACTTAGGATATCCTACAACAACTAAATGTTACAAATCTACAGCCTACTCCTACTATGATGTAGCTTGTTGATAGTTCCACTATCAAACTTGATGGTGTAATAGAAGACCGTGTTGTTATACTAGAATCTTGGGAATATCTAGTAGATTTCATGATACTTTCCCATAAAGGTTCATTGGGAGGGTATCCCATTATTTTGGGAAGGCTATGGTTGGCTACAACAGATGACTATTTTTGGATTTTAGGTAGGGGACATGACTATTTTTGATGGTATAAGTACTAAAAATCTTGCCCTTTATCCTTCTGCTCATCCATGTCATGATATGGATAACCTTGTCTAGCCACATGTTGGTGAAGAAGTTGAGGGGATCAATTTAGTGGTACAACTCATGATGATAGGTAGAAGTCCTTTTCTGCAAATATAGGAAGAGGATGACATATTATCCAATATAATTCAAAATAGCTATGAAACACATGAAGAATTACCTACTCTTGAGTCTGGTTCTAATGGACCACTATAGACACTTTTGCCTACTCCTCTTATAGTGGAACTTCATACAACAATAGGTATGTATCATACATTGTTGCTACATGAACTCAAGATTCCAAGCATTAGTGAAATGACTATGATAGAGTTAATCACACAAGTGCAAGTTTCAAAAGGAAGGCATTTGAACATTACTAACAAGCTTACTTAGGAGCAACAATTATCCCTAACATACTTGTTAAAGAAGCGTAAGTTTTCATTTGCATGGGATTACCATGATATGAAAGGATTAGATCCTAAACTCTATACACATAAAATCTACATTAGAGAAGACTACACACCTATGAGGCAACCACAAATGAGAATCAATCTTGCATTAAGGGATATTGTAAAGGAAAACTACAAAATTTATTGGATGTTGAATTCATCTACCCTATTTTATACAACCAATGGGAATATCCTTTGGTGATTGTACCTAAAAAGGGAGGAAAATGGAGAGTTTGTATTGAATATAGGGAGCTTAACTCTACCCCCAAAAAGGACTATTTTCCCCTTCCTTTTATAGACCAAGTTCTAGATTCACTTGTAGGAAAGCAATACTTTTATTTCTTGAATGGATTCAATGGGTATAATTAGATACAAATTGCACCTAAGGACCAAGAGAAGACAACTTTTACCTATCCTTGGGGCACTTATGCCTATTCAGTGCTTCCATTTGGTCTTTGCAATGCACATGCAACTTTCCAGAGAGAAGTCATTAGTATCTTCACTACTTATGGTGCAGATTTTGATGAAGCATTAGTGAACCCGGGAAAGGTTTTACAAAGATGTAAAGACCATAATTTCTCCTTAAACAGTAAAAAATGCTTCATGATGATGCAAGAAGGAGTAGTGCACGGCCACTACATCTCTCACAAGGGAATTCAAGTAGACCCAGACAAGATTGAGGTGATTACCAATATTTCTATTCCTGCAAAACAAAAAGATGTTAGGATTTTCTTAGATCATGAAGGCTATTATAGGTGTTTCATTAAGGATTTTAGTAAAATGGCATCACCACTCTATAGTCTTCTAACCAAAGATGTTGAGTTCCAGTGGACAAAGGTTTGTGACAAAGAATTAGCTTCTTTGAAAGAAGCTTTAACCCATGCTCCTATACTCAAAGGTCCTAATTGAGAACTTTCTTTCCATATTCATACTGATGCATTAGATGATGCTATAGGATTTTTTTTGGGACAAAATGAGGGAACAATTAAGCATGCAATCTACTTTGTAAACAAAAACTTCCAAGGAGCCGAGTTTAATTACAAAGTGATAGAAAAGGAGATGTTGGTAGTCATTTATGCTCTCAATAAGTTCAAACATTACATTACTAGATATCAGATCTTTTTTTCATACAAAATATGTAGCATTAAAATATCTAATGAATAAACCTTTAATTACAGGAAGATTGAGAAGATAGTCTTTTCTCATGCAATAATTTGATATAAACATTGTTGACAATCTGGGTAAAGAAAATGTTGTAGTATACTTTCTCTCTAGATTAACTACATTAGAGGGAAACCAAGTCATTGATAACTCATTTTGATGTAGGAGAAACCATGGTTCTTTGGAATCCTACATCAACCAAAAATATTTTCATTTCAATTTTTTTCTTGTTCAGTTCTTGTTTAGTTCAAGTTGGTAGATTCAACAATTCATCATATTTTCTCACCAAACCCTATGGATCTATGTTTCATCATAGAAATGTCCATTTTCCCTTATCCCAAGATGATTTTAGAATGATTGGATATTCTTCCAGAAAGTCATCACTTCCAAATTGAGTGATAGTTTCTAGAACAAAGCACCGAAGAAGTTTCAAGCCTAATGGCTAGTGGCGAGTCTTGTAAATCTCTTCCATGTCTTGCAGATGCTTGTAATGAATTCTAAAATTTTCCTTGGATCATTATTGACCTTCTCTTTGGAACATACTTCATTTTATGAACTTTTGGAGGAGAAATTCAAATTTAAGGCCAACCTATTTCACATACACATTATGTTTCCTTCATCAAAGATTGTAATGAAAATGGCTGATGTGAAGGATTCTAGATCTCTAGATATGATATAAATCATTGAAATAGATCATTAAGATAGTGATTAGGATAGTAGTGGATGAATGTTGGATTTGATATGTAAGATTTCAGCTCATGTTAAGGAGTATATAAGAATAATGTATTTCAAGAATGTTGTATCAGGCCTATGAGCCCAATCTATAAACTTAGATGTTGTTAGCTAATTGTAATTGAAATTTCTGGTAATATGAAGGTTTGAATCTATATTTTCCTCCATATTTTTTGTGGCTTCTATTGTGTAACTCTTGGTGCATAGCCTAGACTGTCCTATTTGAGGACCCTCCTACTGTGACTGCACCAACTTGATATCAAACGAGATTCATTCCATGAGAGATCGTTAGAGTTTGCAAAGTCTTATTGAAGATTTATTGTGGGGTGGTAGACTAAGCATCCAACCTGCAGCTACAGAGGACTTGTGTAAAGATGGCGAGAAGAAAAAATGGTAGAGGAAATGGAGCACATGGAAATGTAGACCCAACTATAATGGAGATGTTGGGAGGAATTGTTGTTAAATTAGAAGCAGTCAAAATGGCCCAAAGGAGAGATCGACCAGTTGAAAGTTCTACAAAATCAAGGTCTTCATCATACAAGTTCTCCAATTCATCAAAGACTAATACACCCACACTCATCTCTACCAGTAAATTACTTCTACTCAAAGCATCAACAACTCTATTTGATTTTCCATTCCTATGTTTCAAAATAAAAGTATAACTCTACAAGAATTCCACCCATCTCATGTGTCTCTAATTTAACTTACCTTGACTATTTAAATACTACAATGCCTAATGATTTGTATACAACACAAACTCCTTAGGTAACAAGTAATGTCTCTACTTCTTCAAGGCTTGAAATATGGAATTAAAATCCTAGTCATACATTGAATAACTTCTTCTAGCATCATTCAATTTCTTATTGAAGTAAGCTATTGGTCTCTCTTCTTGACTCAATACTACTCCAATTTCATTTCCACTTGCATCACAGTCTACCTGATATACCTTGTTGAAATCTGGTAACACCAATACTAGTTACTCTATTACTCTCTACATCAATAACTCAAAAATCTTGTTTGCTCAAAATGTCCATCTAAAATACTTCTTATCTCCTCTCATTGTTTCTATCATAAGATTGCAAATAGTATTGAAATTCCTAATGAAATTTTGGTAGAAACTAGTGAATCTATGAAATTATCTTGCCTCTCCAATGCTTTTCAATGTAGGCCATTCAACAATTGCTCTTACCATCTTAGGATCCATCTAAAATCCATCCATGGATATCACAAATCCCAGATATACCAATTCTTCCTTCTTGAAACTACACTTCTTAATGTTTATCAACAACCACTCTTCTCTTAACCTTTGAAAAATATGTCTTATATCCAAAAAATGTTCTTCTCTAGTCTTACTGAAAATCAAGATTTTATCTAAATAGAAAATGACAAACTTACCCAAGAATTTCTTCAATACCTCATTCATCATCCTCATGAAAGTACTTAGTGCATTTGTTAGTCCAAAAGACATCACCAACCACTCATACAATCCTTCATTAGTCTTGAATGATGTCTTCCACTCATCCCCTTCTTTGATTCTGATATGATGATATCCACTCTTAAAATCTATCTTTGTAAAGTATTTAGCTCCACTCAAACAATCCATAATGGCATCCATCTAGGCCAAAGAAAATTTATACTTCAATGTGATTTTGTTTATGGCCCTAGAGTCTGTACACATCCTCCATTCTCCATCATTCTTAGGTGCTAGCACAACAGGTACTGCACAAGTATTTAAGCTTTCTCTAATTAAACCCTTCCTCAATAGCTCTTACACTTGTCTATTCAACTCTTCATTCTCTACCGATGCCATCTGGTGTGTTGATTTATTAGGAAATTAGCTCCAAGAATCAAATCCATGTAATGACTAATACTTCTAACAGTTGGCAATCCATCAGGTACATTATTTGAAATGAAATCTTCATATTCCTCCAGTAACTCCCTTATCTCCTCTGATTTCTCTTCTACATGCTTCAAGTCTTTAGCCTTCTTAGAAACCAAGGCATAGCACATGTTCTCATGTCTCAGTACATCCAGAAATCTCCTTCCATCAACCAAAAAAAATATATCATTTGTACAAACCTCAACTTTAGGAACATCCTCCAATGGAAACAAAGTCTATTTCATCCCATTAACAATAATTGTATATGTGTTCTTCTTTCCATCATGAATATCCTATCTATCATGTTGCCAAGGCCTTCCTAACGAAACATGGCATACATCCATAGGCCTGATATTAAACTTGTAGAACTCCTTCGAATGTTCAGATATGATATTCAACTTGTAGAAATCCTCAGTATATTGTGACACACTTGACTCCTACTACAAATTCTGCAACTTTCAAAACAAACTGATCTAATAGTCTATGGGCATAAACTTCATCTTCTAATCTAGCAACAATTCCTCTCAACATCGTAGAAGAACAAGAATAAAGGGAAAGAGAAAATCACCCTAGCCTTGATCAAGAAGAAGAGAGGTTCATAAGATCCCTAACCTGAGTAAATACTTAACCACAATTCAATCCACCAGATTATAGCAGTAAGTTGGATTTGGATGAATTGCTTGATTGGATAACAAATATGGAGAAGTATTTTTATTTTGAAGGTACCAACAAAGACAAGAAGGTGAAATTTTCTTGTACAAAGTTGAAAGGACATGCATCCCTTTGGGGGGAACATTTTTAGTGAAATAGGAAAATAAGAGGAAGGGAGAAGATAAAATCATGGGATCAGATGGTGAATAAGTTAAAGATGAAGTTTATGCCTATAGGCTATCAGAACAATTTGTTCAAGAAGTTGCAAAATTTGAAGTAGGATTCAAGTGTGACAAAGTATACTGAGGAGTTCTACAAGTTGAATATTAGATCCAAAAATTTAGAGGATGAGATCGAGCAAGTATCCAGATATGTGAATGGCTTGAAGCCATCTATATAGGATGGGATTAGTTTGATCAAGTTGTTGGGTGTGGAAGAGGCATATCAATGTGCCCTAAAAGCAGAAGAGAAGCTGGAGAAAAGAAATGAGTAGAAATAGAGAGGAAGAGAGAGAAGATTTCATAGAGGAAGAACGTTTACTAGAGGAGGAAGAGGATCTTTTGCAGATCAGAATAAAGATAAGGAAGTCAATAATAATGATAATTTGTATCATAGAGATGATGGAAACTCTTATTAGAGAGGAGGATATGGTGGTTACCAGAATGAGGGTTATAGAAAGTATGATAGAGGACAAGAGAAAAGAGTATTCAAGGGAACTTGTTTTAAGTGTTGTGGAGAAGAACATAGGTCATTTGAATGTAATTAGGGAGAAACAAGTAGAAAGATATAAAACAGTAGAAGAACAACCTTTTCTAAGGAGGGTCATGTCAAATCATCTAATAAACTAGAAGGAGAATTTTTGGTGAACAAAAGAGTATTGTATCAAAGTGAGATGGAGCAGGAACCATTGCAGAGAAAGAATTTATTCTGAACTAGATGCAAGGTAGTTGATAAATGTTCGAGAGTGATTATTGATAGTGGAAGCTTCAAGGACCTAGTTTCTAAAGAAACAGTGACCAAATTGAAATTGGAAATATTGACACAATATTTCCATAGAGCATTTGAATGTAATTAGGGAGAAACAAGTAGAAAGATACAAAACAGTAGAAGAACAGCCTTTGCTAAGGAGGGTCATGTTAGATCATCTAATAAACTAGAAGAAGGAGAAGTTTTGGTGAACATAAGAGTATTGTGTCAAAGTGGGATGGAGCAAGAACCATTGCAGAGAAAGAATTTGTTCTGAACTAGATGCAAGGTAGTTGATAAATGTTGGAGAGTCATTGTTGATAGTGGAAGCTTCAAGAATCTAGTTTCTAAAGAAATAGTGACCGAATTGAAACTGGAAATACTGAAACACCCAAAGCCCTATTAGATAGCATGGATTCAAGACAAGCATATGATACTAGTAAGTGAATAATGTTCGGTGGAATTGAAGATAGAAAATTATCATGATAAAGTTTTGTGTGATATCATGCCTATGGATATATGCCATGTTTTGTTAAGAAGGCCTTGGAAATATGATAGATAGGTTATTCATGATGCAAAGAAGAACACATATACCATTGTTGCTAATGGGATGAAACAAACTTTGTTTCCATTGGAGGATATTCGTAAAGTTGAGGTTTGTACGAATGCTAGATTTTTTTTGGTTGATGGTGTAGACATATAAATTTGACTACTCCCATATGATCAAATTCATTCGTCTATCTCATATCCTCCATTAATATTAATTAAATTGATTTATTTAAATAATATTTTCCTACTTGCCTAAAGTTTTCTAAAGTATTAATTTAACAATTAACATTTTTTCCCTTTCCTCTCTAAATTAAATAAATGCATCAATTTATTTAAGTTAGTCATTTAGCCTCATGAATTTAAATCAATTTTAAATTCTATTTTTCTATCTCCTTGTCACATCCTCCATAATCACCCACTTGCTTCTAATCTCTCATTAGTTTTCTTAATCATGTATTTGCACAACCTTAATCTAATCCCCTTGCTACATTTAGCATATCTTTTTGGTCAACCTTTACATTTTCCACATTTGGCATTGACCCTCTTCCCCATATGAATTTTTAATTCAGATTTATCCTTCCAAGACTCTCCTTATTCCCATGCAAATTTCTAGAACGTTTGACTTGTCACATCCCTCACATGTGTCAAAATAATACTTTTTAGGAACCTTGTCTTATCCACAAGATTATTCCCAGTCATGTGAATTTTTAATTCACATTTATTTCTCCAACTACTTTCCTCTTTCCCATGGAGATTTTTGAGGAATACTAAAATTCCTCATTTGTCATTTTCCACTCATGTGGGAACAAGAAATTCCTTTTTGAGGAAATCTTCTCATCTCCCAGGGTACTTTCAAAGTACTTGTCCTTCCTCCACATCATTTGTACCCTTTCCATCTCACATGTCCTTTTGACACTTCACCCTCAACATGGCAAGATGTGAGGGCTTGCGAGTCCTCAACTCTATTAGGATTTAGGTGCCATCAACCTTGTAAATAATTTAATTAATTATTCTCCTAAAGTGTTTTCAACATTTACCCATAAGAGGTGAAACCATTTAACCAATGGTGGTGAAAGAGACAATGTAAATGTAGTCTTACCGTTATTGTTTGTCATTTAGGAAAAGGACAAAATAGCTAGGCATACCACTTGGAATCTTATAGAATGAGGTTGTTAGGATGTTGTAAGAGCATCTATGACATGTATGATAGCTGTCATAAGATGTTATGACAGTATGACAGATTCCTATGACAGAATATGCTATCTTTGACCCCAGGTGTTCATGCATAAGTTATGCCTTATGACAGCTATAAGAGCATCTGTAAGAGGCTATTTTTAGGATTTCATGACCATTTCATGAAGGGAGGCATGGGTTTTTCTAGGTGTTATTGCTACCTATTGGTTGGTGAAACCGTGGTGGTTTTCATCCTCACAAATCTCTTTAAATAGCTGCCTTGAGCTAGAGTTATTCAATTCAGTTTTATAGGTTTGCAAGGTAACAGGGTGCTGCAGGATTTTACAGGGATGATAAGCGAAGTCTATTGCTGCATGTAATATTTCATAATATTATTAATATACTTTCCTCTCTTTTGGTGGTGGATTTTTTTTCCCTTTGTGGTTTCTCCATGTAAATCTATTGTTGCATGTGTTATGATTCTTCTATCTCTCTCTCTCATTATTTCTTCACACTAGGGCTAAAGGTTAATCTGCATATTTTAGATTTGCATTCACCTATTTAAGTTCATATTGAAAGATTTATCCACCTTGATAATCAACATTTGGTATCAGAGCTAACGGTTTTGTTAAGGAAGGGACACTTTCATTTTAAAGTGTTGAAGGTTATTGCTGCAGTGGGAGCTTTTGTGTTGTGAGTTTTGTAGATTTGTGAAACATTGTATACCATGGCCTCCACCTCTCTTCAAGATATTGAGAAGTTTAATGGTACTAGTTATGAGATGTGGAAGTTGAAAGTGAAGGATCTTCTTGAGGAGAGAGATCAATGGTTACCAGTTTCAGTTGATAAGAAGCCATCTACTTCAATCTTGTCGGATTAAGATTGGAAGAAGTTAGACAAGAAGGCTCGAGGGACCATTCAGTTGTGTCTCACTCATTTTTTCCTCTTGAATGTCTCTTCAGAAGACAAAACATACAAGATTTGGAGGAAGATAGGTTAAATCTATCAAACTGAGATTTTGTCTAACAAGTTGTATCTCAAAAGATGTTTATATTCATTAAAGATGAAGAATGGTGATTCTATTGCTGAAAATTTGAATGATGTTAATTTGATTATAATTCATCTTGCATCTATTGATGTTAAAATAGAAGATCAAGATAAATGTATTCTATTGATTTGCTCCTTTCCAAAATCTTGGGAAAATTTAATTATGGTTATAACAAGCGGTGGTGTAGAACCTAAGATGGATAATGTTATTCCCATACTTCTTTTAGAGGAGATGAGGAGGAATACCATGCATAGTGGCTCCCAAGATTCCTTGTATGTGTGAGGTAGGCCCAAGGAGAAAGGGCCTAAAAGGGATAAGAAGAAGGATAAGTCTAAAGGATGATCTAAGACCCCTAGAAAGAGCAAAGTGAAGTGTTGGAACTGTGGTAAATGGGGACATGTGAAGAAGGAATGTAGAAATAAGAAAATGAATGTAGAGTCCTTCACGGAAAAGTCCTCTGATAATAGTGATTCTGATGCTTTGATTATTTCAGCTAACACAATTTGCAATGATGCTTGGCTTATTGATTCATGTGCTTCCTTCCATATGACTCCTCACGAGGAGTGGTTTTCTACATACAAATAATATGATGGAGGAGAGGTCTTCATGGGTGACAACAACTCACAAAATATTGTCGGTAAAGGAAAGGTAAAGTTGTGTTTCAGTGATGGGAGGGTTAAAATCCTTGATGATGTTTTACATATTCCAAGACTTAGAAAAAGTTTAATTTCGTTTTCCAAGTTGAATGATTTTGGAATGAATGTGACATTTGACAAGTCTAGTTGCAGGATGGTAAGGGGAAGTTTGGTGGTTGCTAAAGGATCTTGGACAAGGAATCTATTTATGTTACATGCCTCTACATTTTGTAACTCCTCTTTTGTAACTAGCATTGAAAATGCATGTATGTTGTGGCACCATAGATTGGGTCACATTGGTGAAAAAGGTCTTAGGACCATACTTGATAAGAAACTAGTAGACGGTATTTCTGATTATTCTATTGGTAAAAATGATTTCTGTGAGGATTGTGTGTTTGGTAAACAAAACAGGTCATCATTTCCTAAAGGAACTAATAAAGCTAATGGATTGTTAGAACTAATTCATTCAGATGTATGTGGTACAGTGGATACAGATTCTTTGAGTAGATCACGTTATTATGTTTCCTTCATTGATGATTACTCAAGATATACTTGGATTTATTTTATGCATACAAAATCTAAAGTTTTCACCAAATTTAAGGAATTGAAGGCATTGGTTGAAAAGAAAACATATTATAAGATAAAATTATTGAGATCTAACAATGAGGGTGAATACTATTCTAAGGAATTTGATGAGTTTGCAAACATGCAGGAATTGTTAGGAAAAAGACTAAACCTTACACATCCCAACAAAATGGGGTAGTAGAAAGAATGAACCATACATTAATGGAAAGGGCTAGGAGCATGTTAAGTAGTGCTAAGTTAGATCAATGTTTTTTGGCAGACACTATTGGTACTTCTTGTTATTTAATTAACAGATCTTGTTGTAAAGCTCTTGTTGATAAAACACCTTATGAAATGTGGTTGGGTAAAAAGCCTTTAGTTTCACATTTAAGGGTCTTTGGTTGTGAGGCTTTTGTTCCTGTAACTAAAGAGAAGTGATCTAAATTGGATCCCAAATCTCAGAAATGCATCTTTGTAGGTTATGGTGAAAATATTAAAGGTTATAAACTTTGGAATCCACTAACACAAAAGATGATATTTTCTAGAGATGTTATTTTTAAGGAATTTAGAGATAACTCTAAAGATGAACAACCAAAGGAAGAGTAAAAAATAGTGCATTTTGAAACTAAGCAAGAAGATGCACATGTGGAAGAACAAAGAGATGGACAAGAAGATGGAGAAGAAGAAGAGAGTTATGAAGAATTTGTCGGAACAGAAGAAGTTGAAAACAATGAGGATGAACACGAGGAGGAATCTCTTACTCCACCTTTGAGAAGGTCCACAAGACAACGAAATCTAGTTGACAGGTATAGCCCACCTGATTTTCATTGTAAATTTTCTTTGATATGTACTGATGATGACCCTAGATCTTTCAAGGAGGCTCTCTCTTCAAAATAAAGTGAGTCTTGGATGCATGCCATGCAGGATGAGATGATATCTTTGAAAAACTATGACACCTGGGATCTTTTTAGTTTTCCCAAAGGAAGAAAGGCCATTGGTTGTAAGTGGGTATATAAAAATAAGTTTGGTGCAAACAGTAAGTTGGAATAGTACAAGGCCAAATTAGTGGCCAACGGCTACTCCCAGAGAGAGGGAGTTGATTTTTGGTGAAATATTCTCTCATGTTGCTAAGTTAACTTCTATTAGATTATTTTTATGCATTGCTACTGCTTATGATTTAGAAATAGAACAAATGGATGTTAAAACTACTTTCTTGCATGGGGATCTCGAGGAAGAAATTTATATGCAACAACCTAACGGTTTTGTTGTGAAAGGAAAAGAACACTTGGTTTGTAGGTTAAAACGATCTCTATATGGTTTGAAACAGTCACCTAGGATGTGGTACCAGAAGTTTGATGGTTTTGCATTAAAGATGGGTTTTGTTAGAAGTGAAGAGGATCACTATGTTTATTTTAAAGTTATTGATGATTAGATACTGATTATTGTCTTATATGTGGATGATATGTTGTTCATTGGTAACAATAAGGCAACAATCAGGGAACTTAAAACTTAGTTTTCTAGCACATTTGATATGAAAGATTTAGGGGCTACTAAATATATTCTTGGGATGGAAATCATTAGGGATCAAGTTCACATAAAGCTTTGGTTAAGTCAAGTAAGTATGTTAACACTATTTTGCAGAGGTTTAATATGCAGGACTATAAACCAGCAAATATTCCATTTCTTGTTGGTACTAAGTTAAGCTTAGACATGTGTCTTGAATTGGATGATGATATTGATGAAATTTCTAAAGTTCCTTATGCTAGTGTTGTCGGTAGTTTAATGTATGCAATGGTTTGTACTAGACCAGATATAGCCCAAACAACGAGAGTTCTAAGCAGGTTTATGTCTAATCCTCGTAAAGAACATTGGAATTTTGTTAAAAGGGTATTTAGATATTTGTGAGGCACTTTTGATTACTGTTTGGTTTATCATGGTACTGAAAATGTTGCTAAGTCATTGGACATGCAAGGTTTTGTTGATTCATATTGGGCATGTGACTTGGATAGTTGAAGGTCCACTAGTGGCTATGAGTTTACTTTGTTTGGAGGTGCAGTAAGTTGGATGAGCAAAAGACAACCTACAGTTTCTTTGTCCACAACTAAAGCAGAGTATATGGCTGCTACACATGCCTCTAAGGAGGTGGTTTGGTTACAAAGACTTGGTAATGGTATTGGTTTTGATTGCAGGATAGTGAGGATTGGATGTGATAGTCAAAGTGCCATATGTTTGGCTAAAAATCTTATGTATCATGATCGTACTAAGCATGTTGATGTTTAGTATCACGTTGTGTGAGAAATGGTTGAAAATGGATAGGTATTGATTTAAAAAGTTGACACTTTGGATAATGTTGCAGATTCTCTCACAAAGCCAGTCACCATAGAAAAGTTCTCTTGGTGTAGAAAGGCCATGGGACCTGATCATTGTACTTAATTCTATGTAATTGTATCTCTATGGGTGTAATTTAAAATGTATGATGTCAAGTGGGAGAATGTTAGAATTTAGGTGCCATAAACCTTGTAAATCCTTTAATTAATTATTCTCCTAAATTTTTTTCAACATTTACCCATAAGAGGTGAAACCGTTTAACCAACGGTGGTGAAAGAGACAATGTAAATGTAGTGTTACTATTACCGTTTGTCATTTAGGAAAAGGAAAAAATAACTTGGCGTCCCACTTGTAATCTTCTAGAATGAGGTTGTTAGGACATTGTAAGAGCATCTATGACATGTATGACAATTTTCATAAGATTCTATGATAGTATGACAGATTCCTATGACAAGTATGATAGATTCCTATGACAGAATATGCTATCTTTGACCCTAGGTGCTCATGCATAAGTTATGCCTTATGGCAGTTGTAAGAGCATCTATAAGAGGCTATTTTTTAGGATTTCATGACCATTTCATGAAGGGAGGCATGGGTTTTCTAGGTGGTATTGCTTCCTATTGTTTGGTGAAACCATGGTGGTTTTCATCCTTACAAATCTCTTTAAATAGGGGCCTTGAGCTAGAGTTATTAAATTCAGTTTTGCAGGTTTGCAAGGTAACAAGGTGCTGCAAGATTTTACAAGGATGATAAGAGAATTCTATTGCTACATGTAATATTTCATAATATTAGTAATATACTTGCCTCTCTTTCGGTGGTGGAGTTTTTTTCCCTTTGGGATTTCTCCATGTAAATATGTTGTTGCATGTTTTATGATTCTTCTATCTCTCTCTCTCATTCTTTCTTCACACTAAGGATAAAGGTTAATCTACATATTTAGATATGCATTCACCTATTTAAGTTTATATTGCAAGCTTTCTTCACCTTTTTTGAATCCATTCAATCTATCATTAAGAACTCTTTGCATTCAAATAATTTTGCATATTTACCTTCATTCCACCATCATGGCATACCTAGTTTACTTCTCATTTCATCTTGCATCCACTCTTTTTATCACATTTCCATCAAAGGATCACACAATCAAGCTACAATTGAGGTCCAATCAAAGATCAATTCAAGACAAGGTAAATTATACTCTTTTCATCTTCATTTTGTTTTGGATTCAACTAGGCTTATCTCGAGGTGTTAGTGTTGTTTTCCTTCCTTTTTTCACCTTGTTTTGCATCACATAAAATGAGTTAACATCACTGGTTCACATTTTTGAAATGCTCGGTGGGACCCACAGATGGGTCTCTTCTTCTTTATCTTTGTTGTTTTTTGAATTTTTGCAAGTTAAGGACATAAAGAGGCACACCTACTCCTGCAGAGGGGTGAACTTCCCCACAAAAAGGTGAACCTGCCCTGCAGGTCACTCTTCTGAGTATCAGAATCTATTTTTTTACTCTATTTACTAATTGTTTATTGTTGAGGGGTGAACCTGCCCTTGACATAGGTAAAACAACAATTAGTTTTTAGTTTTTAACCTCTATTTTTGACTTTTTTTTGCATAGGGAAAAACTTTCCCTCCCAGAGGGGCAAACCTACCCTTGACACAAGTAAAACAACTTTCATTTTTTATTTTTTAGCCTATATTTTTGACTATTTTTTGTAGAGGGGCGAACCTACCCTTGACATTGGTAAAACAACTTTTAGTTTTTAGTTTTTAGCCTCTGTTCCTAACTATTTTCTATAGAGGGGCAAACCTTCCCTCCTAGAGGGGAAAACCTACTCTTGACATAGGTAAAAGAACTTTCAGCTTTTATTTTTTAGCCTCTATTTTTGCTTATTTTCTGTAGAAGTGCAAACCTGCCCTCCTAGAGGGGAAAACTTTCCCTCACAAAGGGGTGAACCTTCCCTAGACAGAGACTTTTTCAAGCTTTTCTAACATTTTTGCAGCCCTCAATGCTTATTGAAGACCAAGATGTAAGCTTCTAACATATTTGTTGGTGGAAAGATGGATCTAATTGTTAATTGGTTATTTGCTTTGTCATTTTCTTTGATATCTAGGAACATAGTCTAAGTAGGGGAGTCAAAACTTTGTTGTGTTTGTAGGTAAGCTATTGATGTATCCAATCCCCTTGCACCACTTGGCAATCCTGGGTGAAGAGAAATCATAGTTTACCTGAGTCCTTTGTGTTACCTAAGGGGATGTTATATTGTTTAAGCTTTCCCCTACACTTAGTGTGAGCCTGGGGAGTAGCCAAAAATGGTTAGAATTCTCCTCTTAGTGGGACCTAATTGGGGATTTCATCACCCCAAGGGATGATCCCAGCCATGTGTACCAACAAGGTATATAAAGGGGGGAGAACCAAAGTTGTACCCCAATCTAGTCACATCGTGTCTGGAAAAGCGTCAAAGCTAGGGTGATACCTATATAGATGTGAAGAGTTGGTTGGAGCCCTTTAGTATCTCATTGGGGTTCCTGACTCATGCTTGTGATGGGTTGGTGTTCACAATTGTGCCTCATGTACTGAGTGTATATCGAGGACTCCCTAGAACATCTTGTTTAGCCTAGAATAGAGAATTGTGTTGGCCATACCCTTAACACTAATTATAGGATTGTGCTATTTGAATTGTCTTCTTGTGTAAAACTAGTGAATTTTTGTCAAGTTGGCCTTATTGTTTGTTGTTTTCCATGTTTTTGGTCCTTTCCATAACTATTTTCACTTAAGAGATGTCCAAGTTTCCTATAGAAGGGTGAACCTACCCTCTAAGTTAGGAAAACCTTCCCTCTAAAGGGGAGAACCTACCCTCTACCTCAACCTTTTATTAGCTTGTTTTTGTCAAAATTGTCAATCTTTTTACCAAATAGGAAAACCTTCCCTCCAAGTTGGGTGAAATTTACCTCTAAAAGGGGTGAACCTACCCTTTGCATTAGCTTGTCAGCTTGTTTTTATTAGAATTTTTAGACATTTCATCCAATAGGCGAACCTGCTCTTGAGTTTGGGTGAACTTGCTCGAAGTTGGGCATACTTGGCCCCCAAATGACCAATTTCACCACCCATTTAGTCATTTTGAGTACTCGCTTATCTGTTCTGATTATTTTTATCCTATTCCAAGTGCTTGTTTGCCCATTTTGAGCATCTGTTCAATTATTTCATCAATCCATTTTCCCATTTTGAGAGTTCATTCTCCTATTCTATCAATCCATTTGTCCATTTAGAGGGTTCATTTTTCCATTTGGGGAACTCATTTTGTCATTAGGGGAACTTGTCTTGCCATTAGGGTAACTCATTTTTCCATCTAAGGATCTTGTTTCACCATTTGGGGAACATATTCCATCATCTAGTGAGTCTGTTTCATCGTTTAAGTGAAATTTCCCAATATAGGGAATCAACAACTAGGGACCTAAAACCTTGTCATTTGCATCAACTGGAATTCATTCATAATCTACACTTTAGTGCATTTTCACTTTCCAAAGGTCATTTGTTCATCATTCACATCATATAGGGACCTTTAGAGCATCTCTAGGTTGCGTCATTCATCATTGTTCTCTCAGTCAAAATCCCTTAAACCTTGCTTTAAAGGTTGTTATCCAAATTAACCTAGACGTCTAAATCCAATCGTTATCCTACACATCAATCATTAGCTTCAAACCAATCAATTCACTTCCATCTTGAAGTGGATTCAGTGTCATAAGTTATCATCCTCAACCCAATCAATCCATTTCCATCTTGAGGTGGATTTGGTGGCATGATCATCTATCTGTCCATCAATCCAAGCAATCAACACCTTAATTCACCTAGTGTAATTTCTGAACTAGGTTTAGAATCCCTTTTATCATCTATCATCTAATCTTGATGGTTTTTTCATCAACCAATCTTGATCCATCACCTAAATCCTATCAATCATTTTACCGATCAATCCAGTCTCATCTTCCAATCAATCCTTATCTAGTCATCCAATCCAATAAATTGATCCTAATCCAACCTACTCAATCTTCCAATCATCATCCTTGCATCTAGTTTCATCTTGGTCCACCTGCTAGTTTTGCACTTTCGTGCTCGTTTAGACTCGATCACAAACCAAGATGAAAATGGTACAACAACAAGGTCAAGGTTCCCATCTGAACATCCCTCAAGATCCTAACAATGGGGCAATCATTTATCAAGATCCTAACAATGGTGTAAACATTCCTCAAGATGCTAAAAATGGTGTAAACATTCCTCAAGATCCCCATGATGGTTCTTCATCACAATCCAACACCAATGGTAAAAAAAAATTCACTAATCAATGACAAGAACATGGTCCATCAGCCTGAAGTCACCATTGATGAATACCTAAGTAATCCTGCCAATGTTCAAATGATAGATCACCTCCTCAATGAGTGTACAGATAAGATCCTCACTACTCTGATCATGAAGGGAGTTAAACCACCACCTAATTTTGAAATGTCATAGTATACCAACACCCAATCCCCTCTAGCAAATCACGATCAGCAAAATGTTCTCAGAAATGCATATGTCCCTGAGGGTACACCCATAGATAACATGTATCATCCTGAGTTTGGAAATCATGTGATACATCAAGTTACCAATTATCCTCCCCTTCTATCCGTGACCTCTACAGTACCATCTAATCTTTATGATCTCTATGCCTATGGCATGCCACTAAGCATTCCATCTGCTCCACCACTCCCACCTCAATATATTGGTCAACCACCCGTCAATACTAGGGGCAATCACTTTCTTCCATTACCTACAAGTAATCTCCTACTGCCACCTCATGGTAACCCTTCTGCATTCCAATAGCCTCCAATTAACCCTCATCAATCCACCACTTTTTAGGAATCACTATAGCATGCAACTATCCCTTTGCAAGCACGACCACAACATACCGTTGCTACTTCTATGACCTTGCAACAACATCACCAAAAACCTCCACAATAGAATGTTTCAATCCCGCAATAGAAAATTTTTCAATAAAATGTTTCAAACCCACCACAACATATTGTCACTCATATGCAACCTCCTCATCAGGAAACACAAACTGTATCACACCATCAACCACTGCCCCATGGTGCCATTGCAGCAATCCCACAACAAGAACACATCTCATCTCGACAACCACACATTCCCACACAAATGCAATGCAATCCTCTCAAGCATTACTTATACCATCTGTCTAGCACTTACACTTCTTATGCTGCTACATCTAATCCAACCATCCATGTGACCTCCCATAATCCAACATGGATCCAACCACCACTTTACACTAATGCTCCAAAATCACACACAAACCCATACCAATAATCATCTAATCTGCAATTACCCCCATATGCCACATAGCAACCCCACATTGCATATAACTACCAATCTAATCCAGATTACACTCAACAACAATGGCTCTATCAACAAGGTGCTTTAACATCCTCATATTACCAAGCTCCATAGAATGCCCCACCTACTTCATATTACTAGCAACAACCATCTCATCAACAAGTACATTATGCCTCTTATCTTTCATCATCCTATCCACCTTACGCTAATTAGTATCAACCTATGCCCTCATACAATCCCAATTCTTACCAACAATATCCACCCTACAACCAGCCCAATCTAACTAATCCAATTCCACCTACTAACAAGGATCTAGAAGAACTTAAAGTTGCATTAAAAGATCTACAACTAGGAATTTCCAAAAAATCTTTCAAGTTTGAAGAAATTTTCCCCTATCTATTTGATTTGTCAATCTCACTTGTCCCCTTTATGAAACATTTTGAGATACCCAAGTTCAACAAGTATATGGGAACCAAAGATTCAAAATACCATTTACAAGAGTTCTATGCACTATGTCAGGATGTTCAACACTGTGATAATTATCTCTTGCAATTATTCCCTAAGAGCTTAGGAGGGCCAACCCTAGATTGGTTCATGGGCCTAAAGAAGGGGACATTTACTTCTTTTGATGATCTTTCTAAGCAATTTTTCAAAAAATTCTCCTTTAATTTGGAGAAGGATATTGGCACTTTAGACCTTTTTAAGGAGAAGCAATGCAATGGAGAAACCTTTCCTATATACCTGTAGAGGTAGCAAGCAGTAGCTAGCTACATGAAATCCCTTCCTAGTGAAAAGGAGATGGTAACCCTCCTTGTGGCCAATTCCCATCCCGAAAGGACACATGCTCTCAATCTTCATTATGTCACCACTTTTATGGAAGTCATAAAAAATGGTCCTATCATTAAGAGAGCTCTTGTCGCTAAAGGGAAAATCAAATTGTATAACTTGGATAAGGAAAAGTCCTTTGGAGATAAGGCTCATTATTGGAACAAGAACAAAAATCCATTCAATGATGATTTTACTAACACCAAACATGTTCAGGTGGCCAATACCACCTAGAGGCAACAAAAATCCATGCCAAATTCCATATCGATCCCATAGGGGGTACCTCATCCCTCTTAGTAAACCAATTGAAACAATCAAGGGAACAACAAATGATAGTTCACTTAGTTAGGAGAACCTTTAAGTGTCATCTTCAATAGGTTGTTGCAAGTCAATTACCCTATCACATATCCTATGATGAAATATTTTGATCAATCTAAGCCCAAGCCTAATTGGTATAAAGAAAATGAGTATTGTGACTTTCACAAAATGAAAGGTCATTCCACAAACAAGTGTCAAGGTCTGAAAACATATGTGCAAGATCTTATAGATTGTGGCAATATTCATATGGATTCCACCCAACCTTCTTCCAATGCTCAATTACAGATATATCAAAATGCTTTCCAAAAGAAGTAACCAAGGTCCAAGCACATCCAATGCAGGCCCTCTACCCAACAACAATAACAACCAGGATACCAACACTAACAATATCACTTACAATCATTTTTTTTTAACTATGAGACCCTTATCACGCATATTAGGAAAGTGGAATTGCGTGTTTCTATGATACAAGTCAAATGTAAAGAACCCCAATGTGTTTTATGCCACACACACATCACCATTCCCAAAGCCTCAATGGGAGCCCCATCACCTTCTTTAAATTCTAAGTAGAACATCCTTGACCATCTAGGAAAGACTACAACACAAATATCTATCCTAGATTTGGTAAAGTCTTCTCCTGTCCATCAAGAAATCCTAACCAAGGTGTTACAAGACACCCTTGTTCCCAATGAAATTGATCCCATGTAGTTCGAAGCCTTATCAACCTACCAAATATTTTTTAGCTAAAAAAATATGCCCACCATCAACACCAACTACAATAGACCCCTCCACATAGAGGTTCTTGCTGCCAAACATAAGGTTCTTGCCACAACCTTCTTCTTGGTCGACCATGGATCCACACCATGTAGGCCATTCCATCAACCTACCATCAATGCTTGAAGTTCCCATTCAATGTGATGGAAGTTACAATACCTGCTAATCCCCAACCATTTGAATATTGCCACTCGCTCAAAGCTTCTTTCCTTCACTCTCATTATTTTCTAGGAGTGGAAATGGGACCTCTGATCCATCACCCTCCACCTCATCCACTTCATCATCTACATCTGACTCCACTATCACCAAGGTATAGATCATTAAAAAAGGATGTGGTGAGTATGAGATGCGCACTACTTTGAATGTGGCAACCATGCCACCCTCACCACACACATATGGTCAAACTTCTAAGGCTACACCAAAGGAACAACAAAAGAAAGTTACTCTCAGCTCCAAAAACATGGGAACCAACACTTATGTAACTCTAGTGTTACCACAATATATGCCTGAAGATGATATAAGCTAGTGGATATATCACAAGGAACCTGAGCCTACTCCTCCCCTAAAGGAATATTTTCAAGATATGTATCCATGGCCCTCTAAGTACATCAAGAAGTATAACTATCAAGGGGTAGGTCTTGGTCCAAAGGAGCTAGGAAGAAATTAGCCAATTGACACTTCCATTCGTCCAAATAATTCAAGTCTAGGCTATGAAAAAAAGAAAAAGGATCCTACACCATCAACTAGTACTTATAACAATGTCAGTATAGATGATGGTATTTTGGAGGACATACCCAAAGAAGAGTGTATCATGGCTATGAAAAAAAGAAAGAGGATCCTACACCATCAACTAGTACTTCTAACAATGTCAGTACATATGATGGTATTTTGGAGGACATACCCGAAGAAGAGTGTATCATACACACATACAATGATGTAGATCATGTTGACCTCATGCATTTTTGAATGCTTATCTATTTGTACCATAAGTCTTTCCCTTCATCATCCTCGGCTCATCGACTAGAACCTATGAGAAAGCACAACAATCAACTCACTTCCCTTAATGGACACATATGTACATATCATGGGATTGGGGGAAGATGAACGACCTAGTCAGAAAAGTAAAAATAAGAAAAATAAAAAAGGGATTCTTGGTGAAATCCTCCTTGAGGCACTTCTTGACCCTAAAAAATTAAAAACAAAGGATGTATCTAACGGTGAAAACCTCGATGAGGCACTAGAATATGGGGACATTCATCTTCCCCTTGTAGGAACACAATTATCTAAGCAATCATCTATCTTGATTGCGGAAACTCAAGAAGTGAACATGGGAACTGGAGAGGATCCCAAAATCACATATGTGGCCAAGGAATTATTAGAGAAAGAATATGTTGATATCATTCAGCTCCTTAAGGACAGAAAAATCAACTTTACATGGGAATATTCAAACATGTTGGGGTTAGATCTGGCTTTGTTAGTACACCATTTAGATGTCTATCCTAATTTCAAACTAGTCAAGCAAAAGCTCAGGAAAATGCATCCATGAGTTGCTATATTGGTCAAGAAAGAATTGGAGAAGCTATTGGAAGTAGGTTTCATATGGACCATCAATTAATCTGAATGGATATCCAATGTAGTGCCTATGGCCAAGCCCAATGGAAATGTGAGGGTTTGCATATATTTTAGAGATCTTAATAATGCTTGTCCTAAGGATGATTTTCCCTTGCCAAACATTGACATGTTGGTAGATTTAATAGTATGACATGAAATTCCATCCCTCACGAATGGATTTTCTAGATATAATCAGATTAAATTAGTGCCTAAAAACCAACATAAAACAACTTTCATCATACCTTGGGGTATGTTCTATTATAATGTTATTCCCTTTGGTTTTAAGAATGCAAGGGAAACTTACCGTTGTGCAATGACCATCATCTTCCATGACCTTATCCACATTATCATGGAGGACTATGTTGATGATTTGCTAGGAAAATCAAGAACCTGAGTAGAACACCCCATATTCCTAAGGAAAATCTTTGAGAGATTAAAGCATTACAAGTTGTGCTTGAATCCAAAAAATGTGTGTTCGGAGGTGCATCAGGGAAATTGTTGGGCTTTATTTTCTCCAAAAGAGGTATAGAAGTGGATTTGGAAAAGCTCAAAGAAATCATGGATATGCCTCCACCTCATAACTTGAAACAATTAAGAAGTCTCCAGGGAAATCTACAATCCATCAAGAGGGTCATAGCACAACTAGTTGACAAATGTCAACCATTTACACACCTTCAAAAAAATAATAAATCTTTCAAATGGGATCCTATGTGTTAGCAAGGGTTTGACAAAATCAAGGAATATTTGGCCCATTCTCCCATCCTTATGCCTTTGATCCCTAGGAAACCACTCTTGTTATACATCTCAGTTACTTTAGTTGAACCATCTAGAGAATGAGCAATTTATTATATTAGTTGAACCTTAGTTGTATATGAGCTCAATTATTCTTGAATAGAGAAAGCTTATCTAGCCATCATTTTTTGTTCATAGAAGCTTAGACATTACATGCTTAGTCACCATGTGAAGTTAATATCAAAAGTTGACCCACTTAAGTATTTTCTATCTAGGACAACCTTGACTAGTCGAATAGCTAAATGGTTCATGTTGTTTAGTGAGTTTGACATAGAGTACATGAACCAAAAAGCTATTAAGGGAAAGATAATAGCAGATCAGTTAGTTGATGCTCCTCTAGTTGATGCACATCCATTGGTCATAGAGTTTCTTGATGAGGTCTTTTCAGTAGTAGAAGCAACCATGTGGATGTTATACTTTTATGGGTCATAGACACATAACGGATTGGGGGTAGGCATCTTGTTTGTTACCCCTCAAGGTGATTACATTCCAAATTCATTCAGACTAGCTTTCCCATGCACAAACAACATAGCCAAATACGAAGTTGTCTTTATTGGTCTAAGAATCACAATTAAATGGAATATCACCCACTTGAGAGTCTTTGGCGATTCACAACTAGTTATCAAGTAGGTCAATGATGAATTTTTGAAAAGAGATGAGAAGCTTCTACCCTACAAACACATGGTTGATGACTTTAATAATTCCTTCACCTCTATCCAATTTGATCAAATTCCCATAGTCTAGAACAAAGCTACCGATGGGATGGCCACAATTGGTTCTTTAATTGACATGCCTAAGGATCAAACAAATTGAAAATTCCTAGTCAAGTAACTTTTTAGCGCTGCATACGGCATCCCCGAGAGTGAGATGGTGTATGAAATCATAGGTCCCGCATACCCATGGTATCATGACATCTACACTTACCTTCATGACAACATCTTACCCACTGATCTCACATGCAACCAACAAAAGTCATTCATTCAACAAACATCTTGTTACACCATCATAGTTGATACCCTTTATCATCACAGACATGATGGCACTCTTCTTCGGTGTCTGAATGAGACCAAATCTTGTACTACATTGGTAGAAGTGCATAACAGTACTTGTGGCACCCATCCAATGGCATGTCCTTGGCTAAGAAGATTTTGAGGGCTGGTTACTATTAGCCTACACTAGATCATGATTCTTGTGACTTTGTGAAGAAATTTTTACCTTTCCAGCAACACGTAGACTTGATACATGTTCCTACTCAAGATCTACAACCCATTGTGACACTATGGCCTATTTCTCAATGGGGTCTTGATTTAGTTGGAAAGATATACCCTCCATCATCTGATGGCCACAATTTCATCATCACTGCCACTTAGTACTTTACCAAATGGGTGGAAGTAATGCCACTCTCCCAGATAACTAGTACTTAGATATCTAAGTTCATCCTCTACCATATTATTTGTAGATATGACATACCCTCCACTATCATTTCTAACAATGGTAAGTCCTTCAAAAAATAGGCTATAAAAGAGATGTTGGACACCTTCCATATCCAACACTGATGTTCCATTCCCTATTACCCTCAAGGTAATGGATAGGAAGAAGCCACTAATAAAAATTTGATTAATATCTTGAAGAAGGTCATCAATAGTACTCATCACAACTGGCATCTCCACATCCACCTTTCCCTTTGGGCATATCATACGTCCATCTACACTCCTATTGATGCCACCCCATATTCCCTTGTCTACAGTGTTGAGGCTATCTTACCAATTGAAGTTGAGATCCCATCCTTGAGAATATCATTAAAGAATCTCATCACAGAGGAAGACACATAGGTTGCTCACCTAGCTCAGTTGAAGCTCCTAGATGAAAGAAGAATCAAAGCATTCAATCATCTCCAGGCATATCAAAATCACCTTAAGAGAAGTTATGACAAGAAGGTATAACCATGTCAATTCAATATTGGATATCTAGTCTTGAAAGAGAATCAACGTACACAACAAGACCAAGATAAAAAGGGAAAGTTCAAATCTAATTGGTTGGGCCCTTCTATCATAACAGCAAAGTATGGATCTAGGGCATACCACCTTGCCACACCCAAAGGGGAGTCGCTTGAAGAGCCTATCAATATCATCCACCTGAAGTGGTTTTATACTTAGATCAGCTAGGAATTCTTTCCCTAATAAAAAAACTCCAATAAAAAGCAAAAATACAAAAAAAACAAAAAATATGAAAAAAAGTCAAAAATCCAAAAAAAAATAGTAAAGAGAAATAAATTCATCCTATGGTGAAAACCACCCTTGGTGACACCTTGGATAAGTACAGTTGGTGAAAACTTGCTAACATGCGCCATCCATAGAGAGCTTAATCATTATCTATCTTATGTCCTCATTACTACATGTTTTCCTTCATCCAATCCTGACAACCCAATCCTACCCCACCGCTTCATCCACATCCCGTCTCTAGCTACTTGGTATGTTTTGATTGAGCATTGGATGAACTACATTAGCTATTCCTAATCTTGTGATTTTCCATCCTAATCTGACCTTATGTCAGTTTCATGTCATCATTTAGGGTCCTTCATCATGTCGGTTTCATCTATCTCCCATCTTGTCTTGTCGATCTATTTGGTCTTTGTCAAACTATGTTTCCCCTACATTTTCATGTAGGAAAGGTTGATCATTTGAACTAACCATGGGGAATTTTTGATTGTGCCATTTCAATCCTTGATCATTTGTCTCCATCAGTCCCTTTTCACTATTATCCATGGTTAGTCGTTGTTTGTCCTTTTTTGAACTATGTTTCCCCTATGCTTTCACATAGGCAAGGCTAATCTTTTGATCCACCCCTCAGAATTTGTTGTCATCCATCATCTCCATTGTCCTCTTCTGCTTTTATCCATGGTCTTTTCTTGAACTATGAGGGCTCTGCACTTTCTTGTAGGTAAGGCTAATCTATGATCAATCCTCGGGCCCCTAGGGTGGAGGGTGTGTTAGTCTAGTGTCTTGTTTCTTGTGTCATGTCATCAAGTGTGTCCCTATCTAGTTGATTATTGAAAAATGAGATCCTCTAGTATTGGGAGATCTAGTTTGTATCAAATTTTTTATCATCTGGGTCATTTTAGCTTAGTTTCATCTTTGGTCTCAATAGGATGATCTTTATTTTTTGCTTGTTACTGTTTGCTAGGTTGTCGCATGTAGTATCCACCAAGACCCATGAGATCTTTTGTTATGCTATGGAATCCCTTTGTGCTTGTGGCTATCCCAATGCCTGGCCCGACCAAAGTATTTATCACTTTGGGGTGTTGGGATAGCCTCCTTGTCTGTTGTTTTTGTTTTATGCATTAGACACTAACTTGCCTTGGTTTCATATGCCCTGACACTTGGTGTCTTATGCTATAGCAAAAATTAGTGATCTAAAGATGGAAAATTACACTAGGGTTGCATTTCATATCACTACCATTATATTGCATTCATCCTATGACTTATGATTTTGGTTGTGCAAATATTTCACCTTCCATCTCTCATTCCTCTTAGGAGACTAATGATTCTTGACAGGCGCAAAAAATCACACCAATCTTCCATTCACACTATGTCTATCATCTACCTACATTCCCATGAAGGTCCTTATTGAAACTTATGTTAATATTGTATTAAAGAAGTCCATTTACCATTCACATTGCATATTATAGGTCCATTATATGTTATCCCACATACATAGATTAATCATGTTTAAGCATCTTAGATTCATACATTCTCATATTAGTTTATAACATTAATGTATTCCATGCATCTCTACCTACATCACAAATTGGTCCATAATAGATAAAGTCATTAGTCATACATCTTGCATTATACATGTTAGTATAAGCATCAACAAAAACTGTCATCATAATCATCATCTATCAAATCATAAACATATCCATATGCATAAATAAAGTCATCCATCATACACATAACATGGTGTCAATAAGGGTTGTCACATATCATATATAAATATCAAATTTCAATGTCCATCACATAAATAATGTCAAAATACATGTCAATCGTATACATCAACATCATAAAATAAAGTGCAAGTACAAGGCTCTGAATCTAATATATAATAACTACTACTTTGTACTATCCATCCATCTTGCACTTTTCAAGAGACTGGTGGCCTGTCATCTACTAAATGAGTTGCACTTTTATAACCTCTATGGGGAGTTAGGCACCTTCCCTCTTCTTAGAGGGGTCCATTGTGAAGTGTTATATCTGTGGTTTTGTGTCCCCAGTGACTGGGATGGCATAGGCATCTGAGGCACCTGCCAAACATAGTGGAATGTGCACTAGGCTGGATCTGGAACTATAAGCTGATAAGTAGCCATCCAAAAGGATGCCTCCCTCATCTACTCATCTCAATCAACAACATGGTATTGAGTGGTATTTCACTCATGTTGATACCTGTCTCAATCCCTGGTGATAGGTCTCCTCTCTTGCACCCATTGCTCTTGAGAAAACTGTACCTGAGCCATCTCCACCTATAGTCAATCTCTCACCTCCTCTATAGCCATTGCTTGTGCCTCTATTACATCCCTCTCTCTTTGTAGTGTCTATACCTCTGATCTTATCTCACCACTACCACTCTACAATGTCAATATATGTGCCAATGCAATATCCCTCTCCCCATGTATAATCTGAGCTTGTGCCAGAGCAATGTCCCTCTCCCACTACATCGACTATGCCTATGTTTGTGCTCTGTCTCTCTCAGCCTAGAGGGTCCACACCTCTATCTACATTGTGTCCCTATCTCTCTGTACAATCTCCAATAGGGACTTTGCTACCTCTACCCTTGCTTATGTCACACTCGCATCCCTAAATGTTATAGCCACCCTATCCTGGAGCTTATTCCTCTCCCTTAGCAACCCTGTGACCTATACCCTCAACTCCCCCAACTCCCTCTCTGCCTACTGCCCAATCTCTATTGATGCTTGATCTACTATTTCTCCTAGCTCTTTCTATCCCCTAGCCTATAATATGGTCATCTCTACCTATAACCTGTCATGGTTCCAACTCACCCTAGCCAGCTCATCACATACTCCCTATACCATTTCCTGCAAGCTATCTCTCCCCCTCTCTACATCCTGTAACTATCAAGTCAAGGGACTCATGATGAATCCATAATCCCTTTGTCCCTCTACCTCTATCTTGGCTACCTGTTCCTGAAGTATGTTCCTCTCAGCCCCAAGTCTGACCACCTCAACCTCTACCACTCTTAGCTTCTACTCTGTCATCTATAGCCTCACCCCAACTCCCCTCAATAGTATGATAGGGTCCTCCGGTGGTACATATGGGATCATCACCAGTGGCTCCACCTCAAGAGCATCCAAATCCACATCCATTGCATCCTCCTAAGGGTTGTGCTTCTTGTCCACCCAAATTTTCACATGAACTCTCCTCAACTTTCCACTACTCCCCACCCTCATTTTCCATCTTATAGTCCTTTCCTCCCGCTTAAGCTCCTCCATCATCTCCACATTAGGGAATTTCTCAACCTTGATCTTCACCTAAACTCTCCATGACTGAATCCTCCTTTCTATCCTCATCTACTACCCTATACCCCTTGCCTCCCCCTCTGGCTCATTCATCTCATCCCTCACATCCATCTTTGCCTTTGCATGCTCCTACTCAACCCCACTCTCCACCTGAGCTCTCTTATGTTGTCTACTCCTCCTTGCTACTCTCATTGGCTATCTTGCGACCCCTACCCTCATTTGCTAACCTATCACTCCTACCTCCACATCTGGCTCCTCCACCATCTCCACATCCTAATCTTGCTCAGTCTCACTTGTGCTCTCTTCTATTGTCCTACTACCCTCACCTCCACTATAGGCTCATCCCTCTCATCCCTCACCACCATCTTTGGATCCTCATGCTCCTACTCAGCCCCAATCTCCACCCTAGCACTCCTACTCAACCCCTCCTGTTACTCTATGCCACCACCCACCATCGGTTCTCTCTCCTACTGTTGAGCTGCTACGGCTACCTCTTGCTCTCTCCCTTCCCCTTGCTGACTCACTATACCTCCCTCCCCTACCTTCATCCTCACTCTAACCCTCCTTCATTGTCTCCTCCTCCTCCTCATACTCTCTGGCTATCCTATAGCCTTGACCTCACCTTTTCCTCCATCTCACTATCCTATAGCCCCCTCATCCTCCTACTTCCCTACTGCCCTAGCTGCCTCATGTCCTCTCCTCTGCTATCCCCTCCTCCCTCTCCTCTAAATGGTCAATCATGCTCATCCTTTGATCCAAACCCTAAGGCCCCCATAATGGGCTCCACATGAGTAATCCTCTCCCACCTTTGGTTCTAGAACCACCCAGTGTATTGCCTCGTCACCCTTACATCTATCTCCCCAATAGCCCTCCCCAAGTAGGGCAGTAGATGTAATGTCTCCCATTGCTCTCTAGTGAACCTCGATGAAATCAGGTCTCCCAATGACCACTCTTAGTTAATCCATCGAAACATATCTTGACCCTACAGAATATCCTCTACAATATGAATTGTCTGGCCACTCTGTCTGGCCTATGCACCTCCACTATGCAAGGCTCCCTCCTGACTAAAAATCATTTGGTCATGAAGTAGTCTTGCTGTCTCCCATCATCCTCCCTCCATCTCGTAAACAACTAAAACATGTATGGTCACCACACTATATGCTCCTCCTGTAGGTCATCTAAGGTCCTCCTCCATCTGTCTACATTCCCCTAGCCCTCATGGTACAAAATTCAGCCTTTCTCCTAATCATATCACCAAGCTATGGGTGTTGTCTCATCCACCCATCCTATCCTCACCACTCCTAGCCTAGCCACACTGATGTGTTCCCAGGCCCATACCTGCTACAGTGTCACATGTGTCATGCTAAGAACCTCTCAGTAATAGATGGTGTGCATGTCTTTGTATAGATGTGCTAGTATGCATGTACCTCATGAAAATTTCCCCTCTCTCACCTCGACAATGTGGCAAATCACCTCCATAAAACTCAAGTTGCAAAAGCAACTGCCCCTGTCTGATAATAGTAGTTCACTAATTAGCTAACATAGATATAATGGTAATGGTGGCACCCTCAATAAAAAGCATCAGTCCACATACAACCTCCCCCTCTGCATAGGTAGGTCATCTCGCCCAAACAACACCCACACGATGTGATCCAACTTCTCCCCCATTGACATTGTCACACTCACTGAATGGCCTATTATGGGCAACCTTAGAATCTACCATACATCCTCCAATGTCATTGTCATCTCCCCCATCAGAAGATGGAATGTCGATGTCTCTGAAAATAACTCTATCAATGCTATTAGCAACATCCAATGCACTCTAATCATCAGGTATCCTAATAAATGAAGCAATCCTACCTATTCCAAAGCATGGTGATCCACTCGAGTCATGGTCATCATCATTTCTGCCAACACCTCTGAATTCCTCTCATGTGTCTGTAATGAATCAGAGCTCTACATCCATACAACCCCACATGTTAGTCTGCTTACCTTTTCATCTTGTTTCTCTCTCACTCGGTCCCAAGCAATCATTTTCCTAATATTTTCTCTCCCTCACTTTTGACCCATCTTTCGCCCATGTTTTCTATATTTTTTCTATCTCCTCCCCCTGGGTTCCCCCTGGATTTGGGTGAACCTAGCTTGGCCCAAGGCGGACCTGCCCTACCCTATGGGCGAACTTTCCCTAGCCGACAGGAAAACCCACCTTGGCCCGAGGTGAGACTCCCCTAACCTGGGGTGGCCTTGTCCTACATTTGGCTGAGCTCACCCTAGTCCAAGGCGGACCCTCCCTACTCTAGGGTGGACCTGCTCTAGTCAGGGTAAACTTGCCTCAATTTGGGGCAGACCCACCTGGGCATGGGATGAACCCACCCAACCAGAGGTGGACCCGCCCTAGGATGGGTGAACCCACCCAGACGAAGTTGTCCCTCCTTGGATTGGGTCACCCATCCTTGGGCAGCGTCACCCCACTATTGCCCATCCTACCTTTTTTCATGGGTTTTGCTCAACCCGGTGCACACCCCACCTCTCCCTTTTTGTCCCTCTTCCCTTTTCAGGCATCTTTTTTATCTTCGAGGTGTATTTACCCTCTAGTTGGGTAAATTTACCCCCCCTTCCCTTGCCTCTAATAGGTGGTGTTTCCTATCCACTTGGAAAAATGATAATTTCGTCCTTGACCCATTTGTTCTAAACTACCTGAACAATAAAACCTATCTTTTCAACAAAGCATAAACAATCAAAAATACATTAAAAAATGCTTAAAATCACAAAGGTGGTTTTGAACCTAACTTAGCGTGGAACTACACACTTGTGAAAAACCCACCATACCTCGTCCCCCTAGTGGATAATGTTTGAGTCATAGTCTTCCAAAATATTGTCTCCTTGTATCCTTCCTCTCTCCTCTCTCTCTCACTCAACTTCCAGGTGTGCAAATGAGGAGTGGTAATTTCTCAAATTACCTTATATAACTTTTCCCTCCCTTTTTAAACTTTTCCTAAACTTGAGATTTGTATGAATTCTAGAATTTGTTCGGCTGATGGTGTATACATCTAAGTTTGACTGCTCCCATATGATCAAATTCATTCATCTATCTCATATCCTCTATTCATATTAATTAAATTGATTTATTTAATTAATATTTTCCTCCTTGCCTAAAGTTTTCTAAAGTATTAATTTAACAATTAATAATTTATCCCTTTCCTCTCTAAATTAAATAAATGCATGAATTTATTTAAGTTAGTCATTTAGCCTCTTGAATTTAAATCAATTTTAAATTCTATTTTTCTCTCTCCTTGTCACATCCTCCATAATCCTCTTCTAATCTAGATTAATTTAATCAATCCATGATTAAGATGTGCACACCCTTAATTAGGGATTAATGTCACATCCTCCATAATCTCCCACTTTCTTCTAATCTCTCATTAATTTTTTTAATCATGTATTTGTACAACCTTAATTTAATCCCCTTGCTACATTTAGAATATCTTTTTGGTCAACATTTACATTTTCCACATTTAGCATTGACCCTCTTCCCCACATGAATTTTTAATTCACATTTATTTATCCAAGACTCCTTTCTTCCCCATGTGAATTTTTAATTTACATTTATTCTTCCAAGACTCTCCTTATTCACATTCAAAGTTCTAGAACCTTTGACTTGTCACATCACTCACATGTGTCAAAATCCTACTTTTTGGGAACCTTGTCTTATCCACAAGATTATTCCCAATCATGTAAATCTTTAATTCACATTTATTTATCCAACTAATTTCCTCTTCCACATGGAGATTTTTGAGGAATACTAAAATTATTCATATGTAACTTTCCTCTCATGTGGGAATAAGAAGCTCATTTTTGAGAAAATATTCTCATCTCCCAAGGTACTTTCAAAGTACTGTTCCTTCCTCCACATCATTTTTACCCTTTCCATATCACCATGTCCTTTTGAGACTTCAGCCTCCATAATGAAATATGTGAGGGCTTGTGAGTCCTCAATTCACCATAGCCCTCAATCTTGGCCATGATGGCTCAATCTTGACTGTTGAATTCTCTAGAGAATTTAATTTCTTCTATAAATCTCCCCCCTCTTTACTTCATTCAGGGACCTTATGCATTCTTGTAACACCTTTATGCTCTTAAGAATTTCAAGTCATTCAATTTATCATTAAGCACTCTTTGCATTCAAATAATTTTGCATATTTACCTTCATTCCACCATAATGGAATACCTAGTTTAGTTCTCATTTCATCTTGCATCCAATATTTTTATCACATTGCTATCGAAGGAGCACACAACCAAGCTACAATCAAGGGCCAACCAAAGATCAATTCAAGACAAGGTAAAATATGCTCTTTTCATCATTATTTTTTTTGTATTCAACTAGGCTTATCTTGAGGTGCTAGTTTTGTTTTCCTTCCTTTTTTCACCTTGTTTTGCATCACATAGAATAGGTTAACATCATTGGTTCACAAATGGAAGGAGATTTCTGGATGGACTGAGACATGAGAACAATTACTATTCCTTGGTTCCTAAGAAGGTTGAAGACTTGAAGCAAGTAGAAGAGAAACTAAAGGAGATAAGGGAGTTGTTAGTAGAATATGAAGATATCATTTCAAATAATGTATCTGATGGATTTCCACCTATGAGGAGTATTATTCATTGCATGGATCTAATTCTTGGAGTTAGTTTTCCTAATAAAGTAGCACATTGAATGACATCAACATAGAATGAAGAGTTGAATAGACAAGTGCAAGACTTGTTGAGGAAGGGTTTGATTAGAGAAAGCTTAAGTCATTGTGTAGTACTTGTTATGCTAACACCTAAGAAGGATGGAGAATGGAGGATTTGTATAGACTCTAGGGCCATAAACAAAATCATAGTGAAGTATAGATTTCCTTTTCCTCAGATGGGTGATATTATGGATTGTTTAAGCGGAGCTAAATACTTTACAAAGATAGATTTGAAGAGTGGTTATCATTAGATTAGAATCAAAGAAGAGGATGAGTAGAAGACACCATTCAAAACTAATGAAGGATTGTATGAGTGGTTGGCGATGCCTTTGGGACTAACAAATGCACCTAGTACTTTTATGAGGCTAGTGAATGAGGTATTGAAGAAATTATTGGATAAGTTTGTGATTGTCTATTTGGATGACATCTTGATTTTCATTAAGACTAGAGAAGAAAATTTATTGGATATAAGATAAGTTTTGTAGAGGTTGAGAGAAGAGCGGTTGTTGATAAACATTAAAAAGTGTAGTTTCATGAAGGAAGGATTGGTATATTTGGGATTTGTGATATCTGTGGATGGACTGAAGATGGATCCTAAGAAGGTAAGAGTAATTGTTGAATGCCCTACACCAAAAAGCATTGGAGAGGTAAGATCATTTGATGGATTGGATAGTTTCTATTAGAGGTTCATTAGGAATTTTTGTTCTATTTCCAATCCTATGACAAAAAATATGAGAGGAGGTAAGAAGAATTTTAGATGGACATCTAGAGGAAACATGAGTTTTGAATTGTTGAAGTAGAGAGTAAAAAAATAGCTAGTATTGGAATTACCTGATTTCAACAAGGTATTTCAGGTAGACTGTGATACAAGTGGAAATGTAATTGGACTAGTATTGAGTCAAGAAGGGAGACTAGTAGCTTACTTTAGTGAGAAATTAAATGATGCTAGGAGATGGTATTTAGTGTATGACTAGGATTTTTATGCCATAGTTCAAGCCTTGAAGAAGTGGAGACATTACTTGTTTCCTAAGGATTTTGTGTTGTATATAGATCATCAGGCATTGCAGTATTTGAACAGTCATGGTAAGTTGAATCAGAGACACATGAGATGGTTGGAATTCTCACAGAGTTATACTTTTGTTTTGAAACATAGGAGTGGAAAATAAAATAGATTTGATGATGCTTTGAGTAGCAGAAGTAATTTACTGGTAAAGATGAGAGTGGAGGCATTAGGCTTTGATAAATTGAAGAAATTGTATGAGGAAGACCCAGATTTTGTAGAACCATGGAGAGCTTGTAAAGAAGCAATCTTGGAGGATAGGAGTTAGTGGCTAGATTATTCTGTAGACATGCAAAATTTGAATCATGCAGTTAATTAGGTCCATTCATCAACATTAATTTCATTTCTAAGGTTATTCATTTAATAAATCAAAAATTCAAGTCAAAAGGGGTCAAAACATCCTAATCATCATTAGGCTAATCTAATCCTGATTAAATTAACCTAACCACCCACTTGCACAAATAAATCAATTTATTGATTTATTAAAATCCTTATTTTCTTTCAACATGGCATCTTTGAGGAATATTCCCCACTCAACATTTTCAGAATTTTAAATTCTTACATGTCCCCGACCCAAAATTTTAAATTCTAAAAGTCTTACATATCCCCCCACTCAGAATTTTAAATTCTCATATCCCACCACTCAAAATTTTAAATTCTTACATGTCCCCCCACTCAGAATTTTAAATTCTTACATGTCCTCCCACTCAGAATTTTAAATTCTTACATCCCCCACTCAGAATTTTAAAATCTTTGGCACATTGGCCAAAATGTGCTCACTCCTCAACCACTCACAAGTCAACAAGTGGCATCATCTCATTGGTCCAATATTTATCCCACATTGATCCATTTTGAGCTCTCTTCCAACTTGAAAATCTATGAATAGAGGGCTTATTCTTCAACGAGAACACACACAACTTATGCAATAATCCAGCTATCCTCTCCCCTTGCATAGTAATGCAATCTTGGGTGTAAGAGAAATGATTATTGAGCTAATTTCAACACACAACTCATGCAATAACCAAAGTATCCTCTCCCCTTGCGTAGTAATGTGATCATGGGTGTAAGATAAATGATTATTATGCTAAGTTGCATCCACAACTCATGAAAAGTTACTCTCTTCAATCGAGAGCTAATTTTTTCCACTCTTCATGATATCTTCATATCAATTTCATCATTGAGTTTAGCAAAGGATTGGAAAAGGGCTATTTTCCACAAGTAAAGTTATCATGCAGGTTTATCATTGGAGCTTGGAGCATTCTTGGAGTCTTATAGATAGTTTTTATATCATGTTTTGTACCATGTTTACATCTTAGATTAATGTATTGCATCATAGTTACATTTAATCATCCATCTTGCATCATAGTTCATTTTAGATTACTTCATTTTAAGTTTCATTTGAGCATATGTAGAATCATGCATAGAATCATTTAGTTCAATACCATAGCATCCACCTCCACTTGTTCATTTATCATCAACATCCTCCTTCATCCATCATGGCATTCATCATCATTGTTTGCACATAGTTTCATGTAGGCATATAGTTGGCTTACATGTTGAATATCAATCTTGTTTCTTAAGTGTCATTCTAATAGCCTTTGTGCAAATAGAAATTTGAGGGCCAAAAAGGTTTAAAAGAATCATTTAGGAATAGAGGAGAATGAGACGTTCTTGGAAGATTTATCTTTATTGCAACTTAGAATAGTTTTACTTTGCTTTGAGTCTTTCAATATAAATCATTTCATTAAGGTTTGTGTTGATAATAACTTTGCACATTTCACACACACACAAAATGGCGCCCATCGTGGGGCCTATGCCCCATTTTTAACATTTACTTGAAAGTTTTTTGACAGGTTTTTGCTTTTTGGAATCCGGATTTCCATCAAACATTCCTGTTTCAGTGCTTTTGTGGCTTTCTTTAGCGCATGTAGGATTTCTAATGGCATTTTTGCATCGCATATGCATAATATTTTAGCGCTTACAAGTTGTAATTAAACAAAGTTCTAAGTCTGATGCCTTCTACAGATAAAAATTTCTCTAGTAAAAAGAAAGCAATCTTAGGATAGACATGGAATTTAAAATGAAGCAATCTAGGATAGTCACCACACAATGATCTTGCAATTAAAATTGAACAACTTGTTTTTGTGAAGTAACATCTTCACTTAGATTAGATCATTATGATTTGGGTTTTAAAAAAGAACATTTGTTTGCTTTGTCTTTGGCAATAGGTCTATGCTCTCCCCTTAACTGGGTGATCAAAATACCATACTTGACTTTTCAATTTCATGCAAATTTATTGTTTTACTACATCCTTTATAGGGCTTGCTCTTGTGGGAAAAAGTACTCACCCAAGAGGAATGACTCAAGTGGGTTCAAGCCAAAGCCAAGCTATTCTGCCCCACTATAAAATTTAAAGCAAATATGGGGAAATCCTCTTTTGCTGGTAGTGTGCAAGATAACCATCCCCAAAGCCTTTATTCTAAAGGTTGGGAGGTCTCCTAAGGGAGTTTATTATTTCCACACTGAACGGAAACCCTTACTAAGAACCTAGTGTAGTAGCCAGCCAAAGTCAGTTTCCAAACATCATAACAATCATAGTGCAAGGGGAGGGAAGAATTTTCCCCCAAGACACTCAGCATATAACTGCCAAGGACCATTTGCTCATGGGATCTGGTATCCACTTCCGTCACTCTAAGTACACACCTAGAAAAGACAAAAAATGCGAGCACCCCTTTGGGGGTGACATGGTTGTGTGAGTCAACGCAATTCTAAGATGTGGGTTGTTGATTACTAGGATGAACTAATTGAGTATTAAGAGTGAGTCTACCTGAATTGTCTTTCATTTACTAAACTTGTAAAAACACTTGTTGAAAAATTTTTCTTGATCATACACTTGATGTTAGTATAGGGTTTTAACAACAACTATTTTTTAGAATGTTTATTGTGTCTTCCATTACATTAACTCAAATAAAAGATCATCTGAAATGAACATGAAAAACAACAACTGAAATCATTCAAACAAAAGAAAATAGTTTGTATCCTTGGTCCAGTAACATATTAATATTTCCCCCATGCTTAGAGAGTGGAAATCAACAAAATTTGTCACGAAATCAGTTTCCAATAGGATCAAGAAAACCCAATAAACCTTTAGGGTACAAGAAATCATTGCAAAGGAGAAAATTTTTGAACAAAATTCAACATGTCTTGCTTCATTACTGTGGATTTCTTCATAGATACCAAGACTTTGTTAGGGGATTCACTGACAAGTACGCTATAGATCCTTTGGATTCTCGAGCTTATTATCAGAGATTAGCTCTATCTCAACGACATAATATTAATCAACCTCTTGAGTTTGATAATATACCACAACCTTCCATTGAATATCCATCACATCTAAGTCATATCCTCTAGTGATTTTAAAACCTTTCTTCAAAAACAGAGATCAAATCTTTAAGAGTGTACTTGCCCAATAGGATTCTGACATCGTTCATCATTGGAAGCCACAATCAAAAATTAGGAACATCTTTGATCATATCATAAGATTCCCATCTTATTAGATCAAGATATCATCACTATCGCACTTATCAGAACTGTGATCTAAGTTTAGAAGAACCTTTCAAAATCACATGCCTATCTTTACAAGGTCTCAATACAATAAGTCAAAGGATGAGATCAAAGAAGAAGGTCATACCCAAAGCACTCAAGAAGAAGGTGAAAATAGTAATTCCCTTTACAATATAAGTCGTAATCCACTTTTCAATAACGACATGGATAACAAAGAAGAAAATACATTCCACAAGTACAAATCCATAAACAATAATCCTGTAGATAGTGATGATGAATACGAGGATGAACACCACCTTAGGGAGGCTAAGAAAGATCCCAAATTTTACAAAGCCATAGAAAAAATCTTGCAACGTGATAAAGAAAAATATTTCCTCTATCTAGCTGATCAAGGAGCTAAATTGCCACATGACTTTGATACTGAGATTTTGAAGAACAAAATTGAAGAAACACCCCTATCTAATCTTAGTGCTTTGACTTAACAAATTAAGAAACTTCAAGGACAAGTTAAAGAGTTACAAGGGAGAACCACCACAAAGAAATATACTCTTGAGGACATTTGTCCTTATCCTTTCGATTGAAGTCTCAACATGATTCCATTTCCCAAACATTGTGAAATTCCAAGATTTGATCGTTATAATGGGAAATCAGATCCAATTGATGTTGTTAGAGACTTCTGAAACATGAGGTTAGAGTTCACTCATGAGGACACTTACTTGATTTGGTTGTTTCCTAGGAGTCTTGGACCTCACTCTATGGAATGGCTATCAAAAATTACACCTCTGGTCAAGACATTTGAAGAATTAATCAATCTTTTTTATCTCACAATATGCCTACAATATCCAACACCAAATCACTATGATAGATCTCTGCAAAGATGCACAAAAACCTGGTGAACCTTTTATTACTTTTCTTCAGAGATGGAGAAGAATATTCGCTAGATATCTATGTCCTATTCCTAAAAAGGAAAAGATGGTCACCTTCATTAACAACTTGAATTCAGAAATGAGATATCATTTGAATTTACATTGTCCTCCCTCTTTTGAGAAATTGATCGAAGATGCTATCACCATTGAAAGTGCTTTGGTCAAAAGAGGAATAATAAAACTTGACAAGGACAACCCTAGCTCATCCAATCATCATAACAATCAGGACAAGTCTAAATTTTGGACTCGCAACAAGAACATGGTGAATGATGGTGTTGTTGATGCAAACCATGTCTCGACTAAGCCATTTTTCCTTAGTACTCCAAGAGCTCCTCACAATAACAATGTCAACTTGATTATGAATCAAGGAAATAATCCTCCTCCTCTGAGGAACAATGTGAATCAACATTCTACTCCCAATCAAGGGACTGCCAACAATCAAGGTTATCGGGGAACCAACAATAGCAACTCCTTAGAGAATACCTTGAACACAAATCCATAAATATTTTCATTCTTCTCTAGTATAAGAACTTTCACTCCATTGGGTCAATCTGTGGAATCTGCATTCAAAGAGTTGATGGCTAAAACTGTCATTAAATTGCCACCTCAATGATACTATGAACTAGTGTGAAGCCTCCATCATGGAATGAGGCATACTATTATGACTATCATAGGTGCAAATGTCATCGCACAAATAACTATCAAGCCTTGAAGAATTCCATCCAAGACTTAATCAAAAATTGCACCATCACAATAGAAGGACATCAACAGTCAAATGAAGACCACCAAGAATTTCACAACCCTTTACCCAACTATTAAAAGGGTGAGTCTTCTAGAAAAAGTGTTAATCATATTGATGATCCGATAATCAATCATATCTACACCGACGAGGAATGGGTCAATGTTATTAAAGTCAACAAAAAGGTGGAATATAGGGAAGTCAACGCAACAACAAGGGCACAAGCTAAAGTTGCCTTAAAAGGTGCCTCTTCAAAATCCACTGGACCTCCACCTCAACATCAATATGACCTAGTCAACCAACTTCAGAAAACTCCCACTCAGATTTCCATCTTAGAACTCTTGAAGATTTCCCCAACACAAGCAAATTCTCAAAAAGGCCCTCGTTGAAATAACCGTATCCACTGATTTGGATGTGGACCAATTTCAAGCCATGGTAGGACACTTTTCTTCACCCACATGCCTCTCATTCTCTGAAAAAGATGACATTTCCATAACTCATCCCCATAATTCATCATTATACTTAGAATTCATGGTTCACAAGTTTTGCGTCAGATGAGTTCTAATAGATGGAGGTGCTAGTTTGAAAATATGTACCATGAAGTTAGTTAAGGCTTTAGGATTTTTTGAGGACTCCATTGATCTCAAAAGAAAGATTACTATTAAAGCCTACAATGATGAGGAAAGAGCATCCAAGGGTCTAATAATGCTACCAATTAGATTGGGACCTGTTATCAAGAATACTTTCTGTCAAGTATTAGACTGTGATCTTGCATACAACATCTTATTGGCTCATCCTTGGATCCACAAAATGCAAGCTGTCCCATCCACCTATTCTCAATGTCTTAAGTTTCCTTATGATGGACGAGAAATCATGATACCAGTTGATAATTCAAAAATTCAAACTTGTTTCAAAATCAAAGCCAGTCAAGATACTTTGGTTCCTAACAATCGAGAAGCTCGTGCTAGTACTTCTCTCAAGATTGATACACAAATCAGTCAATTAACCAATAGTTTTGACAAGAAACTAAAATTCAAGGACCATGGAGTTGGGGAATACTCTCTCTGTCTTGCTAATTTACCAATATCACCTTGGTCACATGGACAACCTTCCCTCACACAACATCAAATATCAGCAACATCACCATCAACACAACCACCAACAGAGCCAAGCACAAAGTTTAATGGTCAATTCATCAAAGAAAAATTCCCCATGGAAGATCCAGAGGATAGAGAAATTCTAAACTGGCTCTATAAAGATGAAGATGAAACAGTTCTTAATGTCAAATTACCAATAGATAGATATGGAAAAGGGTATACAATCATGCAAAAGATGGGATATGATGGTAATGGTCCTATCAGGAAGAGAAAAGGAGTAGTTGAACCTATAAATCCTCCAAGATTTGCTGCAAATGAGAAAACCAGATTAGGTTATGATAATACCTCAAAAGAAAGAACATTCAAACAATTTTATAACACTGTTCTCACATTACAACAAGGTTCAAATTCAAGAGAAGCATGTTTGGCAACAATTCATGATTTCATGGATAATACCTCTGACACAGACTTTGCTAAATATGAATGGGCACCATCTACAATGATGAGTTCTGGAGGGACAAAGAGGTTGATGTAATACACAAGTATACCCCAACTCTAATCAAAGGTGAAGGGTCAAGGTCCCAACCACAAGAGTCTGAACTACAAGGTAACTATGGTTCTAGTGATACTAAGTTAGATTTAAACAAACAAGATTATCATGAGAACAGTACCATCATTGATCCACCTCATGCTTCGGATCCTACAGTAAACTCCATTATGACCATAACCATAGCCAATTTCATGCAATCTGATGAACCGCTATCTTTGATATATCCTAATCTTATTGATTGGGATTCATCTGAACCTATTGATATACCTATGTTTCCAAGTGTTGAATCTATTGTAAACTTCCTTTCCATAGATGACGCAAATGATTGTTCCACTAGCAATTTTTGGCATAGAGTCTTTGATCAGGAGAGTGTCAATTCTCCTAGTTGCAAAAATAAAAATCAAAAAGAAAGATCTAATGGTGAAAACCAAAATTTGGCAGTGTTAGATCAAACAAAAGATAAAATAAATAGTGTATCAGATGGTGAAAACCTTTTTAAGGCACCAGATGATGGGAAGCTTGACACTCTCCTGGAGCACTACCATGAGCGATCACTATCTTGATTGGGCCTACAAAAGCCGTCAATCTTGAAATTTTAGAAAAACCAAGGATTTTACAGTAACCTACATCAATGATAGAGAAAGAAGTACCAGAATTCATATAATTTCTAAAAGAAAATCAAGTCAACTTTGCTTAGTCTTATGCAGAAATTCTAGGTCTTGATCTTGATCTTATCATGCATCACTTGTCTATCAAACTAGGGGTTAAGCCTATGAAACAAAAACTTAGAAAGATGCACCTCCATTTTGCATTATTGGTCAAGGAGGAATTGAAAAAACTCCTTGATGTGGGTTTCATAAGATCAATCGACTATGTAGAATGGATCTCCAACATTGTTCCTGTATCCAAGCCAGATAAAAGTGTGAGAGTGTGCATAGATTTCAAAGATCTTAATAAAGCATGTCCTAAGGATGACTTCCCACTTCCAAACATTGACACTATAGTTTATTTGATAGCTGGACATGCCATGTATTCATTAATGGATGGTTTTTCTAGTTACAACCAAATCAAGATTACACTCAAAGACCAGGAGAAAAAAAATTTCACATGTCCATGGGGAACTTAGTATTGGAACGTCATGCCTTTTGGTCTAAAGAATGTGGGGGCTACTTACCAAAGAGCCATGACTACAATCTTTCATGACATGATGCACACATTCATGGAATATTATGTAGATGACATATTGGCAAAGTCATACACAAGAGAAGGACATCTGGAAATATTGTCCAAAATATTTGCAAGATTGGAGAAATTCAAAGTTCACCTCAATCCCAAGAAATGTGTTTTTGGGGTCACCTCTAGAAAAATATTAGGATACATAGTATCAGGAAAAGGAATTGAAGTAGATCTTGCCAAAGTACAGGTGATTATGGAAATGCCTCCACTAAGGAATATTAGTCAATTGAGATCATTACAGGGACGACTTTAGTCTATCCGCAGATTCATTGCATAACTGGCTGATAAGAGTTTACCTTTCACACATCTACTACATAAGAATGTTTCTTTTAGATGGGATGACAAATGTGAGATGGCCTTTCAACAAATCAAGTAGTACGTGATGAACCCACTAGTTCTGGCACCCCCAAATCCAAACAAACCTCTAATCTTATATATAGCGGCAAGAGAGACATCTTTAGGGGCATTATTAGCACAAGAAGACTCTTCAGGAAAAGAACATGCAATCTATTATATTATCCGAACATTAATAGGGCATGAACTCAAGTACACTTTCATTGAGAAGGCTTGCCTAGTAGTGGTCTTTGCTTCACAAAAATTTTGACACTACATGTTAACTCATACAATCAATCTTGTTGCAAAGATTGATCCACTCAAGTATATGTTAAGCAAGGCTACATTGACAGGAAGGCTATCAAAATGGGTTATGATCTTAAGTGAGTTTTATATCCATTATGTTGATCGAAAAGCAATCAAATGACAAGTTATCGCTAATCAACTAGCTGAAGCACCACTACAAACAGAACATCCCATGTACATTGAATTTTTAGATGCTGATGTCTTCACTACAGAATCAAAACAACCATGGTCTTTATATTTTGATGGTTCTTTCATTCAACATGGATCAGGGGTGGGCATACTCTTTGTCACCCCTCAATGAAATATCATTCCTTGGTCATATAGGCTAATGTTTCCATGCACTAACAACATAGCCGAATATGAAGCCTTAGTCACCAGACTGAAGATCGCATTGAAATGGAGGATCACTAAACTACAGTTTTATGGTGACTCACAATTAGTCATTAATCAAATCAATGATGATTATTAGACCAAAGATGGCAAACTATTACCATACAAGAAAATGATTGATGACTTCAAAAATTACTTCGTGGACATAATGTTTATACAGATTCCAAGACTTGATAATAAAGCAGTTGACACCATGGCCATGATCACATCATTGCTACAACTCCCAAAAACTCAGACTCACTATGAATTTATGGTGGAACAATCATTTGCACCTGCTTATGACACCCCTAAAATCCAAATCATTTTCCACTTGGTGTGATCCAATTCACCTTGGTATGACAAGATTTATGCCTACCTAAAAGACAACATCTTACCACCTGATTTATCCTATAACCAAAAGTGGAATTTTATCTGCCAATCCTCTCGCTACACTCTTATTGCTGACACCCTTTATCACAACAATCTTGATGGTACTTTACTTAGATGTCTTGAAAGTGACAAATCTTACAAAGCTTTACAAGAAGTTCACGGTGGCATTTGTGGGACTCATTCGAGTGGATTGACCTTATCCAAAAAATTGATTAGAATGGGCTACTATTGGCCTACAATGGAGAGGGAATCATTCACTTTTGTGAAAAAGTGCTTAAAATGCCAGATTCATGGAAATCTCATTCATGCTTCTGCACAAGAACTTCACCCATTTATGCCAACCTAGCCGTTCTCCCAATGGGGGTTAGATCTAGTGGGTAAGATCTATTCTTCCTCATCAAACAGACACAAGTTTATCATTACAACAACAAAATACTTCACCAAATGGATTGAGGCAGTACCTCTCACTAAGGTGACTGGAAAAAAAATCTCAGCTTTCATACTCAACTACCTCATTTGTCGGTATGGCATTCCCAATTCCATCATCACAGATAATGGATGACCATTCAAGAATCAGGATGTTGATGAACTTTGTGAATGATTCCATATTCAGCATAGCTACTCAACACCTTATTATCCAAAAGGGAATAACCAAGCAGAGGCCTCAAATAAAACAATATTGAAAATTTTGAAGAAGACTATAAATGATGTAGGGAAAGATTGGCATGTTCAACTTAATCCCACATTGTGGGCCTACAGAACTAGTATCCAAACGCCCACAGGAGTGACACCATTTTCTCTTGTCTATGGAACATAAGCCATTCTACCTCTAGAGGTCGAGATTCCATCACTTAAAGTCTCACTGAAGGAGCTCATAACCGATGATGAGTACAGAGTTTCCCAATTGCAAGAATTAGAATTTCTTGATGAGAAGAGACAACGAGCAGCTAATCACTTAAAAGCATATCAACAAATGATTTCTCGCAGCTATAATCACATACTCAAACTGCGTACCTTTCAGGTTGGTGATCTTGTTCTAAAAGAGAACCCACGTAATCAACAAGACAGAGAAAAGAAGGGAAAGTTTGAACCTAGTTGGCTGGGTCCTCATGTGGTCATAGCAGTGTATGGTTTAGGAGCATACAAGTTGTCAACGCTAGAAGGGGACCTGTTTGACGAACCCATCAACAACATGCACCTAAAGAAATATTATGTTTAAGTCAGCTATAATCATCCATAAATTCCCTGAAGAAATAAAAAAAACTAAAAAACAAAAATTAGAAAATTCCCTAAAGAAATACAAAAAAAAGAAGAGAGATCAGAAAATTCCATAGGGTGAAAACTTGGCAAACAGGCACCTTGTGTAAATAAGCACTTTCCATCCATTAGGATCTTTATGACTTGTTTTGCATCATCCATCCATTTGGCTTCCATCATCCATCACATCTAGCTCCTTCCATTACTCATCCACCCGCATCTGCACCATAGCTTGGTCTTGTTTTCATATCATGATCCCTCCTAGTACTACTTGGCCCATCCTCAAGGTCAGTTTGTCCTACCTTTATCAGAGTAGTCTATTGCATCACATTGGGGGCATTAACTCACTAGATCAGATTCGTGTATGATCGTAAGATCCTTAAAAATCAGAAAATCCAAAAATATAAAAACATCACAAAATCCAAAAACATTGAAAAGACAAAATCTAAAAACATCAAAATATATCAAAATCCCAAAAATAGGTCAAAGAGTCAGTCAAAAAATAAAAAAAAAGAGTTTTCTGGTTGAACTACGTGGTCTCTATGTGTATAATGTAGGCAAGGCTAATTTGTTGATCAGCCCCCAAGGCCCCTAGGATAGGTCTTTAGGTTAGTTTCTTGGTCAAAATCTCATAAAACCCCAAAAAAAATTGGAAAATCAACAATCAAAACACAAAATCCCAAAATAGCCTCAAAACATTCCAAAAACGTCAAAAACATCCAAATATTTTTGTCTCATCCCGCTTTCACTTGAAATAATACCATCCATGATAAACTGATCGTCACCCTCATCCTTTGGCAAAACAAACAAAAACAACCACAACAATCAACAAAAGCAAAGCTTCAATCGTAAACTCAAAAGCAAACAACAAACGGTTAAAAGAAAAATAAAACTCTTGATCATTTTCAAACATGTGACTAGTCAACCTTATATCAACAGCCTATCAATCAACTTATCAAACCATCATCATCCTATACAATGCATGTCCTAGGATATATTGTTCTGACAATGGGCATCATTATGGATATCACCTTGGATTCTTATCCTATCAAAACAAATCCCTTTGGCTAGAGGTATGAAGAACATTGGCTTGTTTGTGTGCTTTATCTTTGTCTTTTGACTTATCTTATTGGGATCAGTCCAAGGGCCTCTCGATGATATCCAAACAAAGGATTTAGAGAGATAGGAATGGGGAAAAGATCATTGTCTTTTATCTACTATGCTTGTTGGACATTCTTGTAAAATAACTTGGTGAATACTTGCTTTGTTAGGTACGTCCTAGCAAGGTTTCCGTATGTCAAGTGTGAACAAGAGTACTCCTATCTATTTGTCGAGTCAAATTCCATCGCACTAGGTACAATGCCATCCTAGTTCTTTATACCTTGATGCATCGTATCTATGTGTGTTATCAAACATAAGGTAAGTAGCCCTTTTAAAATCCCAATCCTTGATAAGAAAATCTATCATCATCATCTATCATCATTAGCATCATCTCTAATAAAGTCTCATCAGATCATGGACTTGTTGGATACTCTTGTCATCACCTGATTTCTTCTTTTTTGCACTAACATAACATCATCAATGTATCCATCATGCATCCATCCTGCATCCACAAAACCATCAGCATACCACACATCATTCATTCATTCACATACCTTACATTTGCATCATCATCATAATATAGATCTGTTAGTTTAAGAATCTGGATAAAACATTCATTCCAAATCATATAGGCATTATCACATCATTCATCTCATATACATTGCACCATCATCCATACCATCCATTTTGAACCTCTTTATCACGAGATCAACCCTCAAATCAAATCTTTTCGCTTGATCTCTTGAGGGGGAAATGTACTAGTGTACTTCTTTCATTGGGGCAACCGAAAAAATTAGAAAATTTTTAAATTTGGATTGCGGCAAGTTTATTGTTTGAACCAACGCAACAAGTACATTTCTTCAAAGAGAGGAAAAATGTAGACATGCAAAATTTGCATCATGCGGTTAATTAGGTTCATTCATCAACATTAATTTCATTTCTAAGGTTATTCATTTAATAAATAAAAAAATCAAGTCAAAAGGGGTCAAAACATCCTAATCATCATTAGGCTAATCTAATCCTAATTAAATAACCTAACCACCCACTTGCACAAATAAATCAATTTATTGATTTATCAAAATCCTTATTTTCTTTCAATATGGCATCTTTGAGGAATATTCCCCACTCAACATTTTCAGAATTTTAAATTCTTACATGTCCCCCACTCAAAAAATTTAGAATTTTAAATTCTGAAAGTCTTACATGTCCCCTCACTCATAATTTTAAATTCTCATATCCCCCCACTCAAAATTTTAAATTCTTACATGTCCCCCCACTCAGAATTTTAAATTATTATGTCCTCCCACTCAGAATTTTAAATTCTTACATCCCCCACTCAGAATTTTAAAATCTTTGGCACATTGGCCAAAATGTGCTCACTCCTCAACCACTCACAAGTTGACAAGTGGCCTCATCTCATTGGTCCAATCTTTATCCCACATTGATCCATTTTGAGCTCTCTTCCAACTTGAAAATCTATAAATAGAGGGCTTATTCTTCAAGAATAACACACACAACTTATGCAATAGTCAAAGTATCCTCTCCCCCTGCGTATTAATGCAGCCTTGGGTGTAAGAGAAATGATTATTGAGCTAAGTTGCACACACAACTCATGCAATAACCGAAGTATCCTCTCCCCTTGTATAGTAATGCAATCTTGGGTGTAAGAGAAATGATTATTGCGCTAAGTTGCATCCACAACTCATGCAAAGTTACTCTCTTCAATCGAGAGCTAATTTTGTCCACTCTTCATGATATCTACATATCGATTTCATCATTGAGCTTAGCAAAAGATTGGAAAAGGGCTATTTTCCACAAGTAAAGTTATCATGCAGGTTTATCATTGGAGCTTGGAGCATTCTTGGAGTCTTATAGATAGTTTTTATATCATGTTTTGTATCATGTTTACATCTTAGATTAATGTATTGCATCATAGTTACATTTTATCATCCATCTTGCATCACAGTTTCATTTTAGATTACTTCATTTTAAGTTTCATTTGAGCATATGTAGAATCATGCATAGAATCATTTAGTTCAATACCATAGCATCCACCTCCACTTGTTCATTTATCATCAACATCATCCTTCATCCATCATGGCATTCATCATCATTGTTTGCACATAGTTTCATGTAGGCATATAGTTGGCTTGCATGTTGAATATCAATCTCTTTTCTTAAGTGTCATTCTAATAGCCTTTGTGCAAATAGAAATTTGAGGGCCAAAAAGGTTTAAAAGAATCATTTAGGAATAGAGGAGAATGAGACGTTCTTGGAAGATTTATCTTTATTACAACTTAGAATAGTTTTACTTTGCTTTGAGTCTTTCAATATAAATCATTTCATTAAGGTTTGTGTTGATAATAATTTTGCACATTTAACACACACACATATTCCATTCAAGAGGATATGTTTTCTAGAGGGAATCAGTTGTATATACCCTAGAGTTCAATGAGAGATAGCTTGGTGAAAGAAAAAAATAGTGGAGGATTGGAATGATACTTTGGAATTGATAAGACAGTAGCATTGGTAAGCAAGATTTACTTTGGGCCATATATTCATAAGGATGTTAGGAAATTTGTACAGAGTTCTAGATTTTTTCAAGATGCAAAAGGGAGTAGTTAGAATGTTGGATTGTATAAGCCTTTGATAGTTCTAGAGAGACCTTGGGAGGATATCAACATGGATTTCATACTTGGCTTGCCGAAGACAAAAAGAGGTAATGATTCTATATTTGTGGTGGTGGATAGATTTTCTAAAATGACACATTGCATACCTTGTAAGAAGACAATAGATGTAGTACATGTACCAAATTTTTTTTTCAAGGAACTAGTCAGGTTACTTTTGGAGAACACTTTGGAAGAATTTAAAGACAGATTTAAAATTCAGTTCTACTTTTCACCCACAGACTGATGGAAAGATAGAGGTAGTAAAGAAGAGTTTGGAAAAAAATTTGAGATATTTGGTTGGAGAGAAGACTAGAATTTTGGATTTATTCATTGCACAAGAAGAGTTTTCTTAAAATAATTTAGTAAATAGGATTACCAAAAAGACACCTTTTGATATTTTTACTAGACTTCATCCTAGAGGTATATCAGAATTGTGAGACATCAGTAATGAATATAAAAGGAATGAAAAAGTAGAGGAGTTTGTAGAACATATGGAGAAAGTGTATACTCAAGTAAAGCAACAATTGGAAGATATGAACCAGAAGTATAAAGAGAAAGCAAATGAAAAAAGGAAACGTGAGGAGTTTGAAGTTGGAGATGAAGTGATGGTGTATTTGAGGAACAAAAAATTTCCTGTTGGCACATACAATAAGCTCACAATGAGGAAGCTTGGAACCTATAAGATTTTGAAGAAATTTGATTTAGGAAATGCATATAAAGTAGAGTTACTGGATGACTTGGGTATATCACCTATATTCAACATTGTAGATCTACATCAGTACCATGAAGCATAATTCAGTAAAGACAATAAAGAGAAATTAGAGAAATAATTTCCTAAACAAGAATAAGATGAGATAGAAGAGATTTTGGATATCAGAGATGGGAGGAAAATATGTGGAGGACAGTACAAGGAATATCTTGTGAAGTGGAAAGGTAGACCAGTGGAGGATTCTTCTTGGATTTCTTAGGTTGAGGTAGACTGTATTGGTTTCCATTAGCCCTAGCAAAGTGAAGGACTCACTTTTCAAATAACCCTAGATGTTTGATGTAGGAGCATCCTTGGCTCTTTTCAATCTTGCATCAACTAGGAATATTTTCATTTTAGTTTTTTTCTTGTTTAGTTCTTATTCACTTCAAGTTTGTAGATTTAGAAATTCATCATATTTTCTCACCAAACCCTAGGAAACCATGTTTCATCATGGAAATGTTCATTTTCCCTTATTTGAAAATTTTAGAATGATTGGATCTGTTTCTGGAAATTTATCACTTCTGGATTGAGTGACAATTTCTAGAATAGAGTACTAGAGTAGTTTCAAGCCTAATGGCTAGTGGTGAGTCTTGTGGATCTCTTCCATGTCTTGTAGATCCTTGTAATGCAATCTACAATGTTCCTTGAATCATTTTCGACCTTCTCTTTGGACCACACTTCATTCTATTCAATTTTGAATGAGAAATTCAAATTTTAGGCCAACCTATTGCACACACACGTTACATTTCCTTCATTGAAGATTGTAATGATCTTTGGCTGATGCGAAGGATTCTAGATCTCTAGATATGATATAAATCATTGTAACAAATCATTAGGATAGTGATTAGGATAGTAGTGAATGAATATTGGATTTGATATGTAAGATGTTAGCTCATGTTAAGGAGCATATAAGAATAATGTATTTCAAGCATGTTGTATCAAGCCTATGAGCCCAATCTATAAACCTGGATGTTGTCGGCTGATTGTAATTGAAATTTCTGGTAATATGAATGTTTGAATCTACATTTTCCTCCATATTTTTTGTGGCTTCTATTGTGTAACTCTTGTTGCACAATCCAGATTATTCTCTTTGAGGAACCTCCTACCATGACTACACCACCTTCCCTAATGAACATTTATTTTCCATCAATTTGCACACACCTTGGTATGCACACATAGAAAATTATCTAGTCATAGGAAGAGTTCCCCCTCATTTCTCTCCAAAAGAGAGATGGGTACTCATTGAGAAATCTTTTCCTTTCTCATGGATTGAAGAATGCCTATTCCATACTAGATGAGATTATGTGATGAGGAGATGTATGAGATAAGATGAGGCATATGATATACTACATGCATGTCACAATGAACCCTGTGAAGGACACTTTGTAGCCAAGAGGACAACAATGAAAATTCTTAATACAGGATATTATTGGCCCACACTTCATAAAGATGCAAGAAATTATACAAGGAAGTGTGATAGATGTCATAGAATGGGCCAACCAAATAAATCTAATGAGATGCCTCTATACCCATAGGTAGTTATCACACCATTTGATAAATGGGGACTTGATTTTGTACGTCCCATTGACTAACCATCAAATGGAAAATCCTAGATCTTGGTTTGAATTGATTATGAGACCATGTGGATTGAGGTTAAAGCTATGAAGCATGCCAGAGATAATAAGGTTGTAGAATTCCTCTATGAGGAAATATTCACATGTTATGGGGTTCCAAGAGAGATAGTGATTGATCAAGGGGATCAATTTACATCAACACTTGTTACAACATTGTTCAATGAATACAATATCAGGCATAGGAAATCTACTCCCTATCACCCTCAAGACAATCAAAAGTTTGAGGTGACAAATAGGGAAATTGAGGCTATATTGACTAAAATAGTGACTATACATAGAAAAGATTAAGAAAATAGGCTACCAGAAGTTATCTGGGCCTATAGAACTAGCTGGAAGACAACCACTGGTTTACTCCTTTTGAATTTTTATATGGAAAGATGACCATGATGCCTATAGAGTTTGAGCATAAAAATATTAGGAGTGCATTGGATCTTGGGATAAACATCTCTGAGGAATAGAAGGATAAAATAATGTAGTTGAATGCTTTGGATGAAATTAGAAAGTCATCCCTTCATTACATAGATATAGTGCAAAATTAAAGAATCAAGTGGCATGATAAATTCATAAAGGACAAGAAGTTCTAGCTAGGTGACTGGGCACTCCTTTATGACTCTAGGTATCAAGATAATGCAGACAAGCTACAAACAAGGTGGCTAGGACCATATGAAGTTTCTAAAGTCTGCTCCAATGGGGTTCAACTCACAACAACTGAAATTGTTAGATTTAAGCTTCTTGTCAATGGTCATTGCCTTAGGTTGTATCATAAGTCAACTTTCAAGTAGGAATTCATGCAAAAATTCACTCAGCACCAGGCCCCCAAAGTTATTGTAGCCAAAGGAAGAAGACCTAGTGTCCCTCCTTCTAGCTAACCAAGGTACATAATTTGAAATAATAAAGACTTCAAATTTTTTGGAGTCAACTTCTTCATCAATCTATCCATCCATCTCCACCTTTCTCTCTCTTCCATAACTCTACCTTCACTTCACTCCACTTCACTTCATTCTACCACCACTTCCATTAAATGCTCAGTTGTACTTTTAAAAGCTAACTGGTACTTCCTCCATATTCTTTGCAATAGATACTCCAAGTTTCCAAGTACATGTGCACCAATTTGTTATATCTTAATTATCTTTAGTACACTTATTTAATTATTGTAAATTAATGTTGATATTTTACATCTCATATAATTATACCTTGCCTTGTCAAATCATAATTACCACCCAACCTATGTAGACACATACTCAAAATTAGGTTGGGGGGAATTTGAATAACATGTCCACGTGTCAATCCATGTTAACAAAATTTGAATTGAGCCAATTTGAATCATAGAGTGAAATGATAGCTTGCATGTGTCAAATGACACCAAACTGTCACATTTTTTATCAATACTACTTTTGATTTATGATTCCTTATTGAATTTATTGCCTTAGTCAGAATCTTAAGTCACCAAAAAGGTAAATTTCATCTCACATTGGCATTAGGACTTTAAAAGAGTTGCAAGAAGAATAAATTGGGTTTTCAAAGAAAGATTGCAGGAAAGGAAACCTCAAAGAAGTGCTTGTTTGATTGCAAGTAGTTGAAACAATGGGAGGTTAGCTAATTAGGAATGAACCCACGATGCATGATGTGATATTGCAAGATGCACCTTCTTAGGATAAGTTTAGGAATTACATATGGCTACATTATTTTTTGAAGCTTGAAAGCTATAATGAGGACATTGCACTAGAACTTGCATAGACACTCCCTGAAGGGAAGGCAATGGTAAAAGGTTTAGAGGTGATAGATACCGAAGAAAGAATTGTAGAGGTAATGGCTTTACCTATTGATGGGGAGTCATACCCTACTACCAGAGATGCAAGGTTGGATAGGGCTGAGTTTACTTAACCCAGTGACCCTCCATTGATTGTGGATAAGCAAGGTATGAAGAGAACCTCTCTGTGAGAGCCATGGAAACAAGTAGCTATCCACATTATGAAGTACATTACTTGTGAAGGTCGCCAGTCATGCCTACATTTTATGCACTTCAAGCTCCTAAATTGTATGAGGCATTAAAGAAGAATGAGCATTCCCAATGTGTTGTATCATCTCCTTGCAGTAATGGTGGTTGAAACCCAAAAAGGTATGAATAATTTTGTCTGTCACCATTGTTTGATCAAATTTTTAGTAGAGAAATATTTGCAAGAAGTGTCTGATATGACATGGGAGGAATTTGTAAACATTGATCAGTTTAGACCAGAAAATGTTTGACCTAGGGCTTTGCCTCAACCTTGTAGGGCTAGTAGGAGAGTGAGTAGTGTTGAAGCCACTCCTAGAGCTTCAACCTCCAGTGCAAACCCTAGTGTAAACCCTCCTGCAACTGAGAAAACTATAGAAATTAGTTCTTCTAAGTTATAAAATTTAGAAAATGCTAGTTCCTCTTTAGACTCTACTGTTGATGATCCTCTTGAAACTTAAATTTGAACTAGGGCTGCAATTAGGAAGGAGAAGGCAGAAAAGAGGTAGAAATTTGGAAAGGAAAAGCCAAAAGGAAAATGGTAGAAAAAGTAGCACCAAGCTTTTAGAGAAAAAATACTGACACCATCCTTCCTGTAGCCAAAGAAAAACATGAAATCCCTTCTAAGAAATCAAATCCAACTAGGGAAACCACTAGTATTCCTCCAAAGAGAAGCCCTAGGCTTTGAATAACATCTAGAGATGACATAGAAGCCCCTATAGTGCACGTGAATGTTGAAGAAAAGAATATTTTTGAAGAACAAGAAAATATAAGGTTAGAAAAACTTGCTACTATCATAGAAAAGATTTAGATTCAAGAGAATGGTGTGAATCAAGAATTCCTACAACAAGAGCAAGAGTTCCTATAGCAAGAGAAAGAACCCCTGCAATGAGAACAGGGTGAACAATCAAAATCACTGCAGTTGGTGCTGTATGAACAACAAGAATTGGTGCCAGGGAATATTTTGGTAGAAACACATAGACCCCCTCATTTTTCATGGAATAATGTAGCCATGAACCTATGGAATGAAATTCAAAGGAGAGAAGAGGAATGGAAAAAGGAAAAACATAGGCTAAAGGAAGAGATCAAAAAGAAAGATGCAGAAATTGAATAAAAGAACACAAAAATTGTTGCCTTGAAGGAAGAAGTGGAAAAGGTGGTAGCTTTAGTGCCTCAGATACTGGCTTGCAGAACTCCTCCTAGAGTGTATGCCCTATATTTTAAGGAGAAAAATATTTCCTTTAGACTATCAAGGATCATTTCAAATTTGACTCCTTCCATTAAAACTCGTGAATTTTTCCAAGCTTATTAGATTTCTCCTCCTGAAGTTAAAACTTTGTTGTGTGAATTATACCTACATAATTATTTTATCTCCCATGATCATGATTGGAACCCATTGTTGTACATTGAGGATCTCCATCTAAGGGAATTTATGTCCTGGACTCATAATGAAATTAGTTGGGGACATCAGTTCAGGACTTATAGGAAAATAGAATTCAATACTCCCTTGCCCATTAGAGCTGAATCTAGTAACCCTATAGACATTTTCCAAGAATGTCACAAATTTTTTTATGGACCAAGCTACAGTAGGAGAATCATTCCTATTAGAGAAGCAACCTACTAGGAATATGAGAAGGTAGTAGAGACTACAAGGAAATCAGTAATGGGGTATTTATCACAAAGGTGGAATAGTTTGACAGATGAATTGAAGCAAGATGAACCTCAATCTTTCCAAAACTATGTTGCAACATGCAAAAGAGTTGAAAAATACATACAACTTGGAAGGATGAAGAGGAAGTTTTGGATTCCATTAACTATTCAGCCACCTACTCTCTTATGGCATGTGCCAGAATACAAGTTTTATAGGTATGACATAGAGGAAGAGAGGCAAATTTGAAGCAGATTGGAGAGCAAGCAAGGGTTCTACTGGGAACCTAATTTTGACACTGCAAATATTGATGTGAGACAACTAGTAGTTGCAGATTTTAGAGTATTGACTAGGAAAAATAATAGTACTTCCTCTACTAGAGGACCAACAAAACCTTAAGTTGGGGGGAGTGATGAGTCCAATAAATGGCTCAATTTTGATAGGGTTTATTATCTATTGGTTGCTATTACTATAGACTTTGACATTTGGTTGTTGACATTTTCTATGTTATTTCCCTAAACCATAGACATTGGGCATAAGTTTATCCTTGTGACTTTTAATGACATTAACATGCTATGTGAATTATCTATGTTAATTTTACAGGTGGATTAATGAATGTTACTTTAAGGTAGTTGTAGATATGCAATTTTTGTGCATGCTAATGTTGTTATATAGATATAATTAGAGCCTACAAAGTTGAGGAAGATTCTGCTAGTTAATCATTTTCCAAGGAAGTCAAAAAGGTGATCATTAAAAGGTCAAAGGAGGGAAAAATCTAAATGGAGGGAATTTCCTAGTTTGAACCAAAGATTGTAACTGCCTTGTAAATGATCATAATTGATAGTTGAGTGAATGTAGGTGTTGATATGCTCGATTCGTGTTAAGGAAAGTTGGATTGACCAAATTCCATGCATGCATAACCTCCTTTCCACTTTATATGCTTTCCATAAGTGGCATCCTAATAGATTGGAGTTGAAAGCCTTGCTAGGTAGTTAGTAGTTTTTCTTTCTATAAATAAGACTCAGATTCTCCTTCTCAGAAGGTTTAATCTGATGTTATAATTATAATTCTAGTTTTTAAGTAATCTAGTTATGTTGCTGCTCTATTGTAATCATGCTTTCAATGAATAAAATGAACTATAAGTTTGTTGCATTTGAGTTCATCTTAAGGGATACTCACCCAAGGGGGCCCACTTGGGGAGCATTCCATCCTTTTAGCTCAGTTATTACTTTTTTGTTCAACAATAGTTATAAATCTGGCAATTGTTTGTTCCTATAGCCACTACAATTCCATTTTGTGACTACTCCTATAGCCAAAGCAAATGTAGTTTGATGTTTGTTTGCTAAGATTTCCAATTTTGTCATGCATTTCAGCTTAATATAGTTGTTGGTTGATGTTTAGTACTTATATTACTTCCTTTCAAGTAATTTACTTTCAACATTATGCCTTTTCTAGCTATAGAATTAATATGGCTACTATAGATTCCTAGTGCACATATAGTGCTGGCCTATTTAAAGTTTATGTCCTTGGATTGACAATTAAATGAACCTTCATGATGATTAAGATAGCTATTCATTACAAATGTCCAATCTTTGAATCACAGCTTTAAGGGCTTAGTTGTTGAATCATGAGATGAGGCCAACACTAGGATTGGATCTTACATTAGTTGTACACCATCTTGATGTCCATTTGGATGAAAAAATAGTTAAATAGAAGCTCAAGAAAATGCTTCCCCAAGTGCCCCTACTTGTTAAGAAAGAACTAGAAAAACTATTAGAGACTAGGTTCATTAGACCTATTGATTACTCTGTTCCATAGAAAAATGGCCCCTTGTCATTTTCATGGCCTTTTAGGTCTTGTTTCGTGGTGCTTTATATATTTTTACTTATTTTTATATTGCAACATGGCTTGAACATGCTTATTTTAATATGAAAATTTAAATGTTAAAATGTTGTGAATGTGTTGTTAAGTGTTGTAAGACATTTCCACATTATTCTAGACTCTATTTAATATAATTCACCTAAAAATCATCCTTTTATACATCAACAAGTCCTATTTTTAAGTTTTGTTAAGTCTTGTGATCAAGATTCACACTTTTTTGGGCATTTTCCCCTTATTTACACCTTTCTCATGTCTTATTTGACCCCTTTATACACTCAAGCTTTATTTAAGTGTATTTTTGAATATATCCATGACACATAACATTAAATGACATTTAATTCCCAACACCAAAGTTAATGTCATAGGTGGAACCCATTCACCATGGGTGGCGAATGAGTCCACCTCGGCTCCAAAATTCAAAATATTTTAAATTTCTTTTAGGATTTATTCAAAATTATGCTTGATGTCAACCTATGATGATGTATGAACAGGTACTAAGACACAATATTTTCATAAATAAGTTATTTTCACCTCATTTTAAAATATCATTCATCCATCCATTCAATTATTCATTCAAGCGCTCACTTAAGCATTCATTCAAGCATCTTGTAATACATCATTGAGCAATTATTGAAGCATCTTGGAGCAGCAATTGACATTGATTCAAACTTGCAAGATCAATGCTTTTTGGTAAGTTGTAATACTTTTATGTTATTCATTTATCATTTCCCTTGAATTTCATTTATTTACATTGGGTTTGATTACCAAAGTGTGGTTTGACCAAGGAAAACCCCTATTTGCATGTGTTTGCAACCTTTGTTTTGTAGATTTTACAAGTTTAAAAGGTTGTGAAAAGTGGAAAACAAGTCAACCAGGCTCTTAAAGTCAACTTGTATTTATTTCAATCTTATTCAGTGATTTCTGTCTGTTTCCTATAAAATTGACTTTGGCAACCCGACATTCAAACTTTACCAAACCTGGTGTTGCAAAGTTGCCATCTAATTTTCTAGAAATCTAGGAGTGGACTGATTTGCCACCCTTGGTTAATGAGTCCCACCTGTTATGAATGTAAAAATTCCATGTTTTTACATGTGTTTTCACTCATAATTTCCTGATTTGGTCATACCGAGTACATTTTCCACTCATATTTTTCCATATTGCCCCATTGAATCCATTGAGTCATGCATTTTTCACATTCTGGTCTGTATCGGTGTGATAATTTCTGGGTCTCCCCGATCTATTTTTCTACTTGCAAATGTTTGTTGCCTTTTGGAAAAATGTTTCTATTGTCATAACAATTGGTTTTCATCTATTGGCAGTTATCAGCAGGACTTTATCATTGTTTTGGTGACTGGAAGATATGTATTTTAGTAGGAGTTTGGCCATCGCACTAAGGTCTTGGCGAACTCAGTATGTCTCCCTGACTGATGCATTGACTGTCTTATCAGTATATGTTGGGGCTATCGATATGAGGTTTTGGGGAGTGACCTTCGGTCTCGTTGACACTTCATTTGAGTCTTCTCTTTGCCCAAACAAGTTGTTCTAAATGAAATGTCATAATGCTATCTTTTTGTCTTGCCGACCTGCATTTGAAGGATGGACATTTTGGCATAGGTTTCGACGTCGATGTAATGTCATGGCGAGACCTTATTGTCTCACCAACCGGTGGTGGGGAATAGACTTATCAGAGTGAGACAAGGCTTTCGGTGGGAAGTCACAGTGATCTCCATATGTCTCCCCGACTATGCTTGTGGTGGTTCATCGGCAAAGGCATGTGTTTGCGGTAGGAGGTCATAGCAAAAAGGTCGGGTCTTGTCGACAATGTTCAAAGTGGATCTCTCTTGGTGTAAGTATGGATTTTTTTCGGTGATCATGTGTGCTCGAGGTGCTTCGGTGATACTTATGTTTTGATGTGTGGACTTGGCGAGCCCAATGGGTCTTGCCAACAAGTATAACGAATGGCTTTCAGCAAGATTTTTTCTTTCTCTTAGCGATCTTGGTGTGCTCAGTTATTTTGGTGTAACAAAATGCTCTACAAGACGTCTCACCGAGGGTTGAGGGTTATAGCAACAGAGGATCCTCGTCGGCAGGAAAATTGTTTTGTCTCAGTGACTTGAATATGGTTGTTGGCTTTCAGTGAAACATAGTAATCTATAAGAGGTCTTGCTGATGTCAGAATGTTATGGCGAAGCAGATGAAATGAAGAGGACTCTGTCGGTGAGAAAACCAGAATGTCTCTGTGAATGAATGGTACATTATGAGAAGCATATCGACGAAATGTAGTGTTTTTTGTATGATGTCTCCACAACTCAGGTTGGGCATAGTGAACGCGGGCAGTTAGCGATTAACGTTATTTTTCCTTTAGCATGCTTTCAAGGCTATCTTGGCGACTGTTCACTGATGAATAAAAGAATTTCAAACACTGAGGCTGACATGTATCTGCTTGGATGACTGTTGTAGGTCGATTTGATTGGAGCCTGAATTCTATGGAGGGCTAACATGTTATTTCAATATGTTTTACTTTCTCATGTTGGTGTATAAATAGGCATTTTGCAATTGTAAAATGAGAGTAGTTATACGTTATTCAATATAGTAGGAAAATTGTATGGATACAAAATAGTAAATTCATCAAATTAGAGGCTATGATGCATGTTCTAAAATGGAGGTATTTATGAATGTTAGTTGATGTTGCTGCACATGTTTGGTATCAGTTATTTGTTGAATTTAATAAGAGAATTGCTAAGTTGTCTCCAAGATGGAGTCTTTCTGATTGTTTAAATTGATATAACAAGTTTGTATTCAATTTATTAGTGCAAATTTGTTGTACTTGTGTGAACGATTGATTGGTTCTTTCAAGTAAAGACTAAATCCTTTTAGTTAATCATAGTAATCAAAGAGATTCAATTGGATTATTCAAGTAGAGCTTAGTAATCACATTCTTGCATGTTTATACAAGTTGTAAGCATAATATATGCCAGATAATTTGAATTTTTTTAGAGAAGTGTTGCTCATCTTGATCATTTGACTCTACATACCCAACAAGGCTCTAGTCTCTACACTTCACCATTTGAACTTATTAAGTTTTCTTTACACCTGTTTGTCAAGCATTCATCTTAGGATTCAGATCAGAATATTGTTACTATTTTCAAGTTGGATTTTATTTTTTCACCTCCCATTACCATTGTGAACAAATTTCTTTAACAAGATAATCACAAGTTAAGTCTGCACCATTCGGAGAGGTACACCCACCCAGGTTTTGCAGCACCTAAAGAGTAGAAGGTTGAGTTCTCTTGACCTTGTCAGTTACCCTAAAGCATATTAGGAGATTGGTAGCCTCTTGAGGCATTCAGCCTATGTTTTTGAGAGTTAACAAATTTGCGACTCTGTTGGGGAAATGATCAAAATCAAAGCCTTAATCATAGAGTCAGAAATCTTGCATAGACTCTGCTGGGGACAAGAAGTATGAAACATTTTTCTAATTTTTTGATAAAAGTGAGTGGCAACTCTGACAAAAATTTTGCAGCTATTCATCATGAATGGAAGAAGATATTAGTACAGGGGAGGTGATACTGGAGCCCCTACTAGTAGCAGTAAGTGGACGCACAAGGATGTAGAGCTGATAAAAGAAAGAGGATCAATGAGGACATGTGCATAATAGACAAAGGCAAAGCACCAAGAACACATTGTGAATCATATAATTACTATGATACATGGAGAGATGATTCAAGTACTGAGCCCTGTACCCCAAAAGATTAAAGAAATCCTTTCCCTTTTCTCGATCCTCAGAAACAAGCTGAGTTTGGAGCTAGACTTGAGCCTGAACAAATCAGAATTCAGCATGAATATGATCAAAAGATGCAAAATGATCAAAACCAGATTAATGAGAATATGATTTCTCAAAATGATTATGAATCTTTGAATTATGAGGAAGTCAAAGCATGGTTTGAATCTCGGAAGAAGGAGAGAGAGGAGTAGGAGAAGGCTCAAATGATACAAGCAATGAAAAAATTCAAATTGTAGAAAGCTTAGAGTACTACTTAGGCATAAAGTTGCCCCCCAAAGTATGTGCCACCTCATAAGCAAGGCAATCATGGTGCAGGGCCTTCTAGTCCACCTGTATCTACTCACCATTAGACAAGAAATCACTACAAGTAGCCAAATCATCCACCTCACATTCCCACACAGTATACAGGTATGTATCCACCTCCTCATCAGCATTATATCCCATAGTAGAATGCACAGTACAATAATCACATGCATCAATATCAACATCCGCCTATTCCTCCCCCTCCCCAGCATACAACCATGATCAGGCAGTTTGATTTAGCTAGTTTTTAGTTATATCCTTACCCTATGGATGACAGTTGGAGAAATATGGTGCCCAATTTTACAGGGAGTAATGCAATCGCAGCTAAAGAACATTTAAGGAGTTTTAATGTTTTTGTCCAAGACATAGATATTCCTTATGAAGATTTACACATGAAGTTGTTCATGATGTCACTTCTTGAAGATGCCAGGGATTGGTTCAACATCTTGCCAGCATTCTCAATTAATTCTCTTCAATCATTTCAAGAAAAATTCTTAGAGCAATATGGGAATCAAAATGCTCTAGATGCAGCTCTCCATGAATTAATGAGAATTCAAAAAAATCAGAATGATTCAATTTATGATTTCAACCAAAAATTCAACAAGTTGCATACTAAAGTACCTCCTGGATCAAGGTTTCTAGATTCGGTTGCATTGAGTGTTTATTTAAATGCATTTGATCCTAAGATAGGGTATGAACTGAGAAGTAGATCCCCAAAAGATCTAGCTGAAGCACAGAAGATTGCTTTGACAATTGAAAACAATGGGAAGGCTGCTGGTATAACTAATAAAAGAGACAATCCAAGACCTCCTTAGCAAAGCAATAATTATCAGTACAGACAAGAAAATACATATAGAAATGAGAACAGGAATGAAAGGCCGAGACTGCATGATATGCCTTACAATACAGACTGGAAAGATGGGAAACCTATATTGGCTAGGCCCAGAAATAAAGACACTCCCGATCGATTGAGCAAGAAAGGAACTTACATGGTGAGTAATAATTACTTTTGTGAAGTTTGTAATCAGCCACATTCTCTAGACTATTGTGTTGTAGCTCAAAGGATGCAAAAAGAAGGAATGCTGATGGATGGAGAGGATCACATGGTGTATTTGACTTCAAATGTTTTTCACCATGTTGAGGAAAGAAATTCATCTTCAGAGGATGAAGGCTATGAATATGATATTTCCAATTAGAAGTATAATGTCCATATGGCTGAATAGCAGATCTTTTATGATTCTAATGAAGATTACATAGAGTCACATCCTGCTGAGGTGCCTGCTCAGTGTAATATAAGGAGACTCACTGAAGATGAAATAGAAAGAATAATTATTGTTGTAGTTGAGAAAGCCAAAAGTCAATACTATTGAGAAACAGAAAAGTAAATGAGCTAGATGGAGTTCTTGGGGGAATTTTTATAAAAGATCAAAAGGCAACATAGGAAACTGTAAAGAAGCCAGAAAACAAGCAGCATGATACAATTGAACAGAAGCCAGTCCAAAAGGAGGAAGTGAAGGAATTAAATGAAGATGTACAAATGCCTGGCTAGCTTAATAAAAAAGAAAAAGAAGAAAACAAAGGAGATATGCCAGAGCTGAAAAAGACTGTCAAGATACAGATCTCCTCTTTTGACTTCACACATGCATTATCCCAGGTAAAGATTTCTATTCCACTACTTGAATTGGTGAAAATAAAGGAGTACAAAGATAATGTTGTTCAATTGATTACAAATAGGAATGCAAAACATATGAATTCTAAAGAAGTCAATAGGCAGGAAAAGATAAATAATTCAAAATTCTATTTGGGTGATGTTTTAACATCCCCACAAGTGGATCCTTTCTTCACCACTTTGCTTATAAATAATAAATTATTGAGGAATGTCATGATATTTTCTAGTGCTGCTATAAACATTATGCCAATCAGAGTAATGAAGTAGCTGGGCATGTGGGTTGATATCAATAAAGGCAAGTGTTATGCAATGGATAACAGACCTGTTCCTGTGGTTGGTATCATGAAAGATGTTGAAGTCGAATTGGCTACATATCCACAGGTAACATATAATATAGATATAACCATCATTGATACTCCTCAATTTGGGATGCTTTTGTCAAGAAATGGATAGCAGCTGTTGGTGGAAATGTTCAATTTGATTTGTCTTATGCTACTATTCCGATAAATGGTTAGGAAGTCAAGTTATATAGAGATCCAAGAATGAACCAGCTTGTTGATTATGTGCCTCAAGATCAAATTAATTGTTTTTGTGATGTTGATCTTGGAAGTTTTAAGATTGAACCAGCTCATCCAGAATTAATTTATAGTGATCCAATTGAAAAACATGCTACATAGAATTGCAATGGCATATGGAAGATGTATTTTGATGGAGTCTACAGTCAAGAGGGTAATGGAGCTAGGATTGTATTTGTTTCACCTGGAGGTATTACTTTTAAATATTCTTTTCTGTTAGCATTTGAATGTACAAACAATGTGGCAGAGTATGAAGCTTTATTGACAGGCTTGAACATAGCTGTGAAACACAAGATTAAGTTGTTGGCTATTTTGGGTGATTCTGAGTTGGTTGTTTCACAAATCAAATCAAAATATGTAGCAAATCACAAAAGATTAAAACAATATAGGAATGTTGTATGGGATACAATTGAATTATTTGATGCATTTTCAATTGAGTGGATTGACAGATCAAAGAACATAATGGCTGATTTCTTAGCAAATGTAGTGCTCAAAAGAGATGATATTACACTGGCTGGGGTATCATAGATTGAGTTCAAGACAAGGCCTGCTATTCTTGATAATGTTTATAGTTGGCAGGTCTTCAATGATGATGTTGATCTTTTGAATTTTCTTCATTGTATAGATCAGTATGAGGCCCAGGAAATTGATTTCAATGCTTTTGTCGAAGAAGTTGATGGGAAGCAAATAGTGTTTGGAAAAGAAATATTGCAGCTCAAAACAAATAAGCTTCCTAAAGGCTTAGTGGCACTAGAAAGGGTGTATGACGGAAGTGATCGGTCCCTTATGAAGCAAACACCAGTCAGAAAGGAAGATGTTGAAAAGATTAACTTGGGGACTGAAATAGCACCAAGAAAGGTATACATTGGAAAGAAGATCAACCCTACAATCAGAAGAATGCTGATTGAGTTATTGAGAAAACATAAACATGTTTTTGCTTGGTCTTATGAGGATCTGAAAGCATATAGGGAAGATTTATTTCAGCATGAAATACCATTCAAGCCAGACACCAAGCCTTTTAAACAGGAGCAAAGGCCTATAAATCCAACACTGGAGCCTAAGATGCAAGAGGAATTGACAAAGCTCAGAGATGGAGGAATTATCAAACCAATCAGGCACTCAACATGGGTTTCGAATTTGGTTCCTATGAGAAAGAAGAATGGTGATTTCAGATTGTGTGTGGACTTCAGAAATCTAAACATGGCATCTCTCAAAGATAATTATCCTCTACCCAATATGGAGGCAATATTGCATAAGGTGACGGGCTATGAGCTGTTATCTATGATGGATGGATTTTTTAGGATACAACCAGGTTAAATTCAAGGAATCTAAGCAATACAAAACAACATTCACAACTCCTTGGGGAACATCTGTATACATAAGAATGCCATTTGGTCTCACTAATGCTAGAGCGAATTTCCAAAGAGCCATGGACGTAGCATTTGCTGATTTGATTAATGTTATCATGGTGGTGTATAAAGATGACTTGAATGCTTATTCGAAGAAGGTTGAAGATCATGTGCAACATCTTGAAAAGGTATTTATTAAAGCTCTTGAATATGGTATTAGTTTAAACCCAAAGAAGTGTAATTTTGCAGTCACAAAAGGTAAACTCTTGGGGCATATTGTTTCAAAAGAGGGAATTAGAATAGATCCTGAGAGAGTTGAAGCTATTGATAAAATTCCTATTCTCAAAACTGTCAAGGCAATACAATCTTTCTTTGGAAAAATTAATTTTATTAAACAATTCATTTCTAATTTTGTTGAGATCATCAAGCTGAAGCTTTGGATGCCTTTATGTTTATCAAAAGGGCTATCAAAGAGGCTCCTATTCTTAAGTCTCTAAATTTTACAAATCCTTTTCATATTTTTTCATTTTCCTCAATGCATTCTATTACTGCTATTATGTTACAGAAGAATGAGGGTGGTTATGAACAGCCTATGTCTTTCTTTAGTAAATCATTACAAGGGTCTAAAATGAAGTATAATATAATGGAAAAATAGGCATTTGCATTAGTAAAGGCCACAAAAGAATTTAGACCGTATCTTGTTGGAGAAAAGGTAATCGCTTATGTCCCTCATGCAGCTGTCAAAGACATTTTAACACAATCTGAAGTTACAGGGAAAAGATACAGATGGATCAACAAGATTCAAGAATTTGACATGGAAATACAGATTACTAAGCTGGTAAGAGGCCAAAGCTTGGCTAAGATGATGACAAAAACTAATATTGAGGCAAATCAGATCTGCAATGTTGAAGAAGGGGCTACAATTGCAAGCATTGAACACACTTCTTGGTATACTGATGTTATGCATTATCTTAAATACATGAAGTGTCCAGATGGATTGAATGACAACCAAAGGAGAACTTTGAGTGCAAGAATCAAAGTATGTCTTCATGGATGGAGATCTATTTTGGAAAAACAGAGATGGCATATTATTATTATGTCTGGATGAGTCATAGGCCAAGTGTGTTTTAAGTGAAATGCATGAAGGAGTTTGTGGAGGAAATTATTTAGCAAAGAAAACTGCACACAAAATTCTTAGGGTAGGTTATTATTGGCCAAAGGGTTTTAATGATTCCTTTACACATGTAAGAAGATGTGAGGCTTGTCAAAAGTTTTATGGAAAATTAGAATATCAGGGTGCTCTGCCACTTCAACCCTTGCAGGTTGATGCCCCTTTCCATCAATGGGGAATTGATTTCATTGGAGAGATACAAGAAAAGTCAAGTGGAGGACATAAGTGAATACTGGCTGCCATTGATTATTTTACTAATTGGATAGAGGCAATTCCAACTAAGCAAGCTACAAGCAAGGTAGTGACTAATTTCCTGATGGACAACATTATCACCAGATTTGGTACACCACTAAGGTTGATCACAGATAATGGGATGTGTTTTAGGTCAGATGAATTCAAAGGATTATGTGATAAGTATGGCATTACTATTTCTTATGCAGCCCCTTATCATCCACAATCCAATGGCCAAGCAGAGTCCAACAATAAGAGTCTCTTGAAGATTATGAAGAGGATGCTGGGACAGAACAAGAAGGCTTGGGATTCAAAGTTAAAACTGGTTGTGTGGGCTGATAGGATCACTGTGAAAAGGGAAATTGGAAAATCTCCATTTGAATTAGTGTATGAAGCATAGGCTAGGATGCCTCTGCAAAATTTGTTACCAGTCTACAAGTTTGTCTTACAGGACGATTTGGAAGTTCCTGAGCCTATGGAGGATAGAATGGAGCAATTGGCTAAACTTGATGAGGAGAAAGGAAAGCATGGTAAATTTGAGGCTCTTTGGCTGGGACCTTTTGTTGTTGTTGGAAAAAGGGGTGAGGACTCATACTATCTATAGAACATGGCTAGTGAAGATCAGGAATTGCCTATTCATGGGAAATTCTTGAAGCAATTTTTCTCTTGAGCAACATAGAGGATTAAGGGTTGCCAGTGCATGGACAACTCTTACTTCTCCTCTTTAAAAGTATTTTCCATGCACAGTAGTTTAGGATTTTTCCCATCTCCATTTCACTCTCATTTTCCATTCACCTCCATCTTGCATTCATTCCTTCATGTTTCATTTCCATTTCCATTCTACTCACCAGCTCATCATTTTGTGTCTGGTCTGCTTACCCAAAGATTCTAGATCCTTGCAATGATCTCACTATCATTCATCTCCAGGTGGAGCCACTGTTGGGACTATAAAAATTTGATGTTTTTACATGTGTTTTCACTCATAATTTCCTGATTTGGTCATACCGAGTACATTCCATATTGCCCCATTGAATCCATTGAGTCATACATTTTTCACATTTTGGTCTATATCGGCGTGACAATTTTTGGGTCTCCCCAATCTATTTTTCTACTTGCAAATGTCTGTTTTCTTTCGGCAAGACCTTTTTATTGTCATAACGATTGGTTTTCATCTATTGGCATTTATCGGCAGGAATTTATCATTGTTTCGGTGACTGGAAGATACGTATTTCGGTAGGAGTTTGGCCATCACACTGAGGTCTTGGAGAACTCAATATGTCTCCCCGACTAATGCATTAACTGTATTATTGGTATATGTTAGGGCTATTGATATGAGGTCTCGGTGAGTGACCTTCGGTCTCGCTGACACTTCATTTGAGTCTTCTCTTTAGCCAAACAAGTTGTCCTTAGTGAAATGTCATAACGCTATCTTTTTGTCTTGCCGACCTGCATTTGAAGGATGGAAATTTTGGCATAGGTCTAGGCGTCGATGTAATGTCATGGCGAGACCTTATTTTCTCACTGACCGGTGGTGGGGAATAGACTTATCGGAGTGAAACAAGGCTTTCGATGGGATGTCACGGTGATCTCCATATGTCTCCCTAACTATGCTTGTGGTTGTTCATTAGCAAAGGCATGTGTTTGCGGCAGGAGGTCATAGCGAAAAGGTCGGGTCTTGCCGACAATGTTCAAAGTGGATCTCACTTGGTGTAAGTATGGATTTTTCCTGGCGATCATGTGTGCTCGGGGTGCTTCGGTGAGACTTATGCTTCGATGTGTGGTCTTGGCGAGCCCATCGGGTCATGCCGACAAGTATAACGAATGGCTTTCGGTGAAAGTTTTGCTTTCTCTTGGCAATCTTGGTGTGTTTGGTTGTTTTGGTATAACAAAATGCTCTACAAGACGTCTCGCCGAGGGTTGAGGGTTATAGCGACAAAGGATCCTCATCGATAGGAAAATTATTTTGTCTCAGTGACTTGAATATGGTTGTTGGCTTTTAGTGAAACATAGTAATCTACAAGAGGTCTTGCTAATGTCAGAATGTTATGGTGAAGTGGATGAAATGAAGAGGACTCTGTCGGTGAGAAAACTAGAATTGTCTTAGCGAATGAATGGTACATTATGAGAAGCATATTGACGAAATGTAGTGTTTTCTGTATGATGTCTCCACGACTCAGGTTGGGCACAGTGAATGCGGGCAGATAGCGATTAACGTTATTTTTCTTTCAACATACTTTCAAGGTGTTCCTAGTGACTGTTCACTAATGAATAACAAAATTTCAAATACTGAGGCCGACATGTATCTGCTTGGATGACCGTTGCAGGCCGATTTGATTGGAGCCTGAATTCTATGGAGGGCTGACATGTTATTTCAATATGTTTTATTTTCTCATGTTGGTGTATAAATAGGCATTTTGTAATTGTAAAATGAGAGCAGTTATCAGTTATTCGATATAGTAGGAAAATTGTATGGATACGGAGTAGTAAATTTATCAAATTAGAGGCTATGATGCATGTTCTAAAATGGAGGTATTTATAAATGTTAGTTGATGTTGTTGCACATGTGTGGTATCAGTTAGCTATTGAATTTAATAAGAGAATTGCTAAGTTTTTTCCAAGATGGATTCTTTCTGATTGTTTAAATTGATATGAAAAGTTTGTATTCAATTTATCAATGCACATTTGTTGTACTTGTGTGATCGATTGATTGGTTCTTTCAAGTAAAGACTAAATCCTTTTAGTTAATCACAGTAATAAGAGAGATTCAATTGGATTATTCAAGTAGAGCTTAGTAATCACATTCTTGCATGTTTATACAAGTTGTAAGCATAATATATGCCAGATAATTTGAATTTTTTCAGAGAAGTGTTGCTCATCTTGATCATTTGACTCTGCATACCCAACAAGACACTAGTCTCTGCACTTCACCATTTGAACTTATTCAATTTTCTTTACATCTGTTTGTCAAGCATTCATCTTAGGATTCAGATCAGAATATTGTTACTATTTTCAAGTTGGATTTTATTTGTTCACCTCCCATTGCCATTGTGAAAAAATTTCTTTAAGAAGATAATCACAAGTTAAGTCTACACCATTCGGAGAGGTACACCCACCCAGGTTTTGCAGCGCCTAAAGAGTAGAAGGTTGAGTTCTCTTGACCTTGTCAGTTACCCTAAAGTGTATTAGGAGATTGGCAACCTCTTGAGGCATTCAACCTGTGTTTTTCAGAGTTAACACCACCTAAGATCAATAATCAATATTTGGTTAGATTCTAGATCCCAACAGTCAGAGTTCAGTTCTTGTTAGTTTTTCACCAGTAGGTGGACTGATTTCCCACCCTTCATGAATGTGTCCCACTATGATTTTTTAGTGAATTCAATCAGCTTTCCAGAAATCTCAATAACTTCATCCTTCATCCAAGTGCACTCATTTTTATCTCTATACCTTTTTTTTGCATATTTTATTCAATTTTCACATTGTTTTCATATCACATTGTGTTTTCAAAAATTGCATAAATCTTAGTTTTGCATCCATTTAGATTAGTTTCATTCAATCACTTGCATTCAGTTAAGTTCATCTAGAAATTACATCATATCTCATTACATATTTGAGTGAACTTGCTAGGTTTTTGGCTTATTTTCTCTCTCCTTTTAGGTGAAAAACCCTAGAAGTGTTAGGGATACCTAAGGTACCAAAAATTTATGGTTCGTACTCCAATTAGATATCTAATATAGTCCATGTGGATAAACCTAATGGGAACATTAGAATTTGTACAATCTTTTGGGATCTCAATAAAGCTTTCTCGAAAGATGATTTCCTACCTCCTAATATTGAAATGTTGGGAGATCTCACAACAAGATATGCCATGCTATCTCTTAGGGATAGCTTCTCAGGTTATAATTAGATTAGAATTGCACCTGAAGGTCAACACAAGACTTCCTTCACCATCCCCTGGGGCACGTTATATTACAATGTCATTCCTTTCAATATTAGGAATGTGGGGGAAACTTATCAACGTGCAATGGAAGTCATCTTCCATGACCTCATCCACATTATAATGGAATATTATGTTGAAAATCTACTAGGAAAATTCAAGACAAGTGAATATTAGCCCAAGATCCCGAGGAAAATATTTGAGTAGTTAGAATAGTACAAACTACGCTTGAATCTAAAGAAGTTTATTTTTGGAAAACTTCTAGCTTCATTGTATCTACAAGGAGTATTTAGGTTGATCTAGCAAAAGTCAAGGCCATAATGAAAATGCCCTTGCCTCAAAATCTAAAATAGTTAGGAAGTATACAAGGAAAATTATAATCTATCAGGTGTTTCATTGCTCAACTTGCTGATAAATTCTAGTCATTTACACACCTCTTGCATAAGGACATAACTTTCAAATAGGATACATAGTGTCAGTAGGGTTTTGACAAGATCAACAATTATCTAGCCAATCTGCCAATTTTAATGCCTCCTATTCCTGGTAAGACACTACTTCTATACATCTCAACCACTTCAATTGTATTGGGGGGCCCAACATGATGAGTTTTTCAAAGAATGTTCCATTTATTATATTAGTTTTACACTTGTGGGTTATGAGCTTAATTATTCCCCCATGGAGAAAGCTTGCTTTGCTATTTTTTAGTTCATAGAAGTTGTGTCACTATATGCTTAGTCATCCTATCAAATTCATATCAAAGGTTGATCCACTCATACATCTATTATCAAGAACATCATTAACAGGTCGCATGGCCAAGTGGGTTATGCGTCTTTGCAAGTTTGATATAGAATATGTGGATTGTAAGGAAATCAAAGAGAAAGTAATAGTAGATCAATTAGTTGATGCTCCTCTGGTAGATGCATATCCATTGGTAGAAACATTCCTTGATGAAGGATTCCTCGTAGTCTTAGAATCAGTTACATGGACATTATATTTTCATGGGTCATACACTCACAATGGAGTTGGTGTGGGTATACTTTTTGTCACCCCTCAAGGTGACTACATCCCAAAGTCATTTAGGTTGGAATTACAATGCACAAACAACATAGTTGAGCATGAAGCTCTAATCAAAAGCCTAAGAATCATAGTCCAATGAAACATCACTCAATTCCTTATCTTTGGTGAATCACAACTCATAATAAAATAGGTCAATGATGAATTTCAAACCAAGGATGATAATTCACTCCCTTATAAATGCATGGTGGATTATTTCAAGAAATACTTCACCCATATCCAATTTGAGTAGATTCCTAGAGTAAAAAATAAATCTATTGATGCCATGGATATAATTAGTCCTCACATCAACATGCCTATAAACTAATCAGACTGTGAGTTCCTCATCGATAAACTATTAATCCAAGCATATGATATTCTAGATAATGAGATGGTGTGCAATATCGTACATTCTCAATCACCTTGGTATCACTACATTTACACCTAAATCCATGATAATATCCTACCACTCGAACTCACCTATAACCAACACAAATCCTTCATACAAAGCACCTCCTATTACATGATCATAGAAGATACACTTTATTAGAGAGGGTATAATGCCACTCTCCTTTGATTCCTAGGTGAATTACAATCCCATGTTGCATTAAATGAAGTTCATATTGGTATTTTTTGGTCTCATTTTAATGGGATGGCCTTGACAAAGAAAATTATCAGAGGGAAATATTATTGGCCAACTATGGAGCATGATGCTTGTGATTTCAACAAGAATTTTGGAGTATGTCAACATGTAGATCTAATTCATGATCCTACACAAGATCTTTAGCCTATCATTGCACCATGGCCTTTCTCACAATGTGGTCTTGATTTAATCAACAAGATTTATCCATCCTTATTCGATGGTCACACTTTCATCATAACCACCACTGAATACTTCATGGGTGGAAGCAATTCCACTCTCCCAAATCACTGGTACTCAGATTTCTAAATTCATCCTCTACCATATTCTCTATAGATATGGTATCCCTTCCACCATCATCACCGACCATAGAAAGCATTTCAAAAACTAGTACATGAAACAACTTTGTGAAAAATATCATGTCTAATATTATTAGTCAACCCCCTATTACCCCTAACATAATGGGAAAGTTGAAGGAACCAACAAGACCCTTACCAAAATCCTTACAAAGGTTTTCAATAATATTGGTCGAGATTGGCACCTTCACCTCAATCCCTCCCTTTGGGCATACTGTACATCCATTCAAACCCCAACTAGTGCTACCCCATATTCCCTTATTTATGGTGCACATACCATCTTGTCGATTGAAGTTGAGATCTCATCACTCAATATTTCCCTAAAGAATTTAATTAGTGATGAAGATGCTTGGGTCAAATGGATAATTCACCTTGAACTTTTGGATGAGAAACACATCAAGGCCTATAATCATCTCCAAGCATACCAACATCTTCTTAGGAGAAGTTACAACAAGAAGGTCCACCCCCGCTAATTCAACATTGGTGATCTAGCCCTAAAAGAGAATCAACATACCCAATAGGATCAAGAAAAGAAGGGAAATTTTGAAGCAAATTGGTTGGGTCCATATATTTTCACTACCAAATATGGTTTTGGGGCATATCGTCTTGCAACACCTAAGGGGAGACCCTTTGAAGAACCTGTAAACATCATGTAATTGAAAATATTTTATACCTAAGTCAGCTAGGTTATCCTACCTAGGAAAATATAAAAAAGAAGTAAAAATTCCAAAAAAAAACAAAAATTAAAAAATTCATAAAATTCAAAACAAAAAAGAAAAGAAAAAAGAAACAATGCATCCTATTGTGAAAATCACCCTTGGTGGTGCCTTGGATAAATATGTTTGGTGAAAACCTGGCAAAAGGCATCATTTGTATAGGGCTTAAACAATATCTACCTATCACCCTAAGTTCCTTTATGCTTCCATTCATCCTATTAGCATATCCTATCCTTGCATCCTATTGTACCCATCCCCCATCAAAATCCTATTATCTTCTTCTTGGTATTTTTTTATTGAGCATTAGATGATTTTGATTTGCTATCCTAAATCCTGAGATTCTACCCTAAATTTGAGCTTTCCATCACTTGTATACAGTGTCATGTCATCATTCTCACATCCCCACTTAGGATCTTTCATTGTTTTTGTTACCATTAGGTCTCATGTTTCCTTTGGTCCATTTTGTCAAACTACATTACCTATATGCTTTCACGTAGGAAAGGCTCATTATTTGCTCAGCCTCCAAGTATTTTTTCCATCTATTTATGTTAGTCTTTATCATGCATCAAAATATCCATTTTCCTCTTTACACTTTTATCCATGGTCAATCATTAGTCTTTTATCAAACTGAGGTCTATACACTTTCATATAGGCAAGGCCATCAATCGATGAGACCCAAAGACCCTAGGTCCATCCTTAGGGTGTGTCTTGGTTCTATATCAAGTCATCAAGTGTGTCCCTATCAATTCTAAGAATCCCTTTCAAGACTCTGAAGAAGAGGTCAAGGCAACATTGTAAAACTCGGCTTTTAGTGAGGAAAATGAGACTCTGGCAATTTGGGCATTGGCCCCATAAGGGAGAAAACCAGATGTTTCTAATATTAATACAAATTTCAAGGGAGGATTGATAATAAAGAGAGATTCAGAGACCTCAACCATTGAGGCCACTAATTTGACTATGAATGTGGCCAAATTGGCCCAAAAGACTGCTGAAAGGAAGAGCTTAATGGAAAAATATAACCTTTTGATTGAGGAGTACAACAAGATGTAGCAGAAAAATATTGAGTTACAAACTAGAGTGGAGACATTTAGGTATAAGCAGATTGGGGAGACATCAAGTGCTCCAGGAACCAGTATATTACCTTCCACAATAGGGTTAGTGCCTCCTGCTTCTCCAATTGTTTCCACACTAGGATCTCCCAGTCAAAATCATGTCCTCACCCTTTCTTTAGAGGAAGTTCAAGAAGAAATAGAGTGCTCTGTCGATCCTAGAAAGAAGAATCTCTTGCAAAAAATTGATGAATTGTAGGCATCATTAAAGAAAAGTGATGAGGGATCTCTCTTAAGCAAAAGGAAATTGTTACTACTGTTTTGAGGCATTTAAATGAAAAGCTTGATAGCAAATTGCTATCTATACATTCTTTATATTCTTTGCTATTAGTAGCAATAAATAATATTGATAGGGATCAGGAAGTAGTGATACCAATAATTGAAAATTGGATCCCTAGGGCCAGTGATCTAGATATCATGTATAAGGCCTCAAGATTTGATATGAATAATAGGACCCAATCATTAAAGCCTACTTATGTGTTTGTAAAATAATTACAAGGTTTTTAGACCTTACCAGATGACTTGAGTAGGAAGATTAGGGAGTTGGTGAAGAATTTCAATGATTGGGGTAACACATTGTTACCCAATATAATTGATGAGCAGGGGAAAATCAGGTCATTTCAACAATGGCAGGATCAAGCAAGTGAGGCCATCAATGATCAAATCAATTCAATTTGTGATGACTCAGACTATCATTTGTTAGTGAGCTGTAAGGACAAAATCATTAGTACTAGCTTATTTTTGGAATCTTTTAAAAGGGATGCAAATCAGGTAGCAGTAAAATACACACCTTATAATACCAAGGTGGATGAGATAATTAATTTTGACTAGCCAACTAATGATGAGGACTAGAGTTGGGTAACTAAATATTTGACTGAGGAGGAGTAAAAGGAGTGAACTAGTAACAGGTGGTAGATCAGATGTTGCAGTTGCAACAATTCCAATTTTGTGTTGATGGCTTTCTCGGTGCGGTTTTCTTGTGGGTTTTTGCATCAACATTCCTCAGCTGATATGATGAAAAAGAATATTTTTCAAGGTGGTGGCTATTGTAACAAACTATGGAATATCACCAGGTGCTCCAATTGACTGGTGATAGGTGTACTTTCTAGCCTGGTGCTTGTTTGCTCCTTCATTTTCTATAAGAAGGATTTCAAGGCCAGAAGTATGAGTTAGCAAGTTAGATAATTTTTGTCCAGTCTAGGTGAAGTTGCAGAGTGAATTGTAAAGTCTGATGGTTTTAGAGAAATGCAGTTTCAGTTTTGAGTCATTATGTAACAGGTTTTGAGTTCATAGAGATTTAATGTTGTATAACAGTACTGGCATTTGAGTTGAAATGAAAAATTGAGCTCATGTCTCTCCATTGTACATGCATATATGAACTTTGAATGAAATAATTAAGAGTTGTTTTATCCATCTCACTATTGTGGTGTGTATGATTCTATTTTAACTTTAATTCAAAGAATTAATTAAAATGCTTGAATGGGATTATAGGTGGATATGTGTTGTATAAGGATTTCATAAGTAGTCCTAGGTTAGAATGCATACTAATGAAATTGTAATGCACTATTGTTAGGGATCTTATATGCGATGTATTAAATCTGTTATAAACCTCTAGATGCTTATGAATTTGACTCCTGCAATGGATATATGGCACTAATCTAAGTTGTAATTATTAATGTAGTTCAGTATTTGTTTGTCTTTGCCTAGAGCTTGCTACGAATTGCAAATCATTGACTATCTTATACAATTGATTGTTTTTAGTTATCTCACACTCCAGGTAGTTGATATTGTCTATGAACAACCAATTCTAGTTGATATTATCTTATTGTGTTAAGCTATTAAGTGAGATCATATGCTATTGTTAATTTTGTTTATAATAATGGTGTAGAGGTTGTAAACACATTAAGGGATCACCCTCCTGGGTCTTGTAGAGTCTGAAGTGTAGGAGGGTTTTAAAGTCCTCACCAGTTGGTCCAAGTCCTTCGAGCTGCCTTTGATTAGAATTGGAAATTCCATAGGTAGATTAGAAGAAAAATCTGGTTACATTGTAAAAAGAACCAACATACACATCAACCACTGAACAACCACCTCTACAAATTACTTTTTAATCTTTTATGATCACATGAAACATAAAACACACTAATTTCAAGGTTGTTAACATCACTATTGAAATGTTTTAATTTTTTGACCTTTCAAACATTAAAAATTAAATCATTAAATTAATTATGTAATGGCATAAAAATTAAAAACATCATGAATTAATTATGTAACCACATAAGTCAAATATAATTCTATCAAGAAATTAATATCAAATAGATAATATAATAGCATAACTTATACATTTCAATGTCATTGATCTTCTTCTTCATCCAACTCTTTGTCTGTATCATCCGATCCAGATTCAACATTGTAAGGATTGGTCATATCATCATCATCATCATCGATATTAGTTTCAATAATGTCATCATTCACGTGGATATCATCTTCATGAACATTAACTTGTACATCATCATGATCTAGTTCCTCATCTTCAACATCTTCATCAGGGACATCATCAACTAACTGTTGATCCTAATCATCATCTACATCATCTACTAGTTCTTCGGTATCTTATTATTCCACCACATTATACTTTACTGTCCTTCCTCTTGGATCATGTCTAACAACAAATGACCAACCCATTTCACCTAGAATCTCTGAGTAAAATACCTTCTCACATTGGCTTGGAAGAACATAGGGCTCATTTCCAGCTCGCTCGATCAACCTTGTATTAACCATGGTAAATCCATTATCATGTTCAATAACAATTCTCTTAGGATCATTTTCATTCAATCGTATCCTATACCATAGGATGAAAAACATAATTAATCTGAAGGACTTAAAGTCACACTCAAGTATATCATCCAAAATCCCATAGTATCAATTTTATGAGACTTCTAGATGTATGTCGATTCTAGATGAAACATTAGTCACCTGAAAGACTGCAATTATACCAGAATCACAAGTTTTCTTCATGTCATCCAACATTTTGATTCAAAATTTATGACCATTACACCACATAGCCTTGTGGTGTTTCACCTGCAATATGTCAAACATGTAAAAGTTATTGCAATATCGTCAGTTGATAAACATATTTATTCTTTGCCGAATGTATGCAAAGAAAACTATCTCAACATATATATACATCAATATACTTGAAAATAATTAAATAATATGGGTGATTAATATATTTATACGTACCTATTTATCTCTTAAACCATATGCTAAATCAATTTCCCTTTGTGTAACATTGGAATCTCCATTACGGTGAGCTTCTTTAACTAATGAAGCCACACCTTCCCATGTTAATGCATGACCAGATTGTTGACATCGTTCAATCCATACCATCATCCAATCAAGATTGTTAGCAACATACAAATGTAGTGCATCCCACTCTCATCCAACTATACCAAAAAGAAGTGAAATTGAAAAACGACATATAATTAGTTAAATACCATAGTATACGACCTTAATTTATAACTGATGTATATTGAAGATTAAAAATTAAATAGATACAATATACATAAAAACCATATGTAAAATATATTTCAATTAATCTCCATGACTATCTTATAATTACCTCTCACTTTCCTCAATCTACCTTTCCCCAACAGGTACTCTCCTTCAAATTTGTTAATGGAGTTGGGATCCCAAATGCTATATACATGGATCTTTGCTACAAACTTAGGAAGATATTCACTAATGTACACCATGGTCTGGTATACCAAATATCCCTCCACCATAAAACCCTCAGGATGTGCTCTTTGTCTAACCAAAGCCTTCAAAAATTTTAAGTGCCTCTCAACCATCCACATTGAAGTCTTGTGTACAGGTCCAAAAAATTCAATCTCCTCAACTTGGTGTATGAGGTAGTGTTCTTGTGCATTGAAAAATGTTGAAGGTAGACACTTTTGCATTTCAAACATTAGACGAGGAATTTTTCTCTTCCAATAGTTTATATCTTCTTTAAGGATTTATTTAGATGATAGCCATCTACAAGTGATTCAAGTAACAAATATATTAACGAGATTTAACAAAAATATACAGTATATTACATAACAAGTAAAAAAATGACAATTATAAGATGTATAAAATGAATTGAACAAATCTCGCTACTTACCTCATATATTTTCCAAGATCATATATAACTTTCTTGACATTGTTTTCAAAGTTGTTTGGGAGAGATACAGGTAGAACGTATTGCAATAATTATAAAATGATCTTTTCATTATTTTTCCAAAAGTAGTAAACACAATACACTGAAAAGTACATGCATTATACAAGTGTATATAATATACCAGAATAATTGCCTTAATGAAGGTATGCCAATCATGCGTTTTCATTCCTAACCCAAATTCACCTTTCTTTGTTACTATATTGTTTATGTTAGCAACAAATCTTGTGGGAAATAAAATTTTTGGTATGACTTCTTTTATAACATTGCTTTGTTTCTCTGTTAATAACAAGGAAGGGCACTTATATTAATTTTGTCTTCATTGCTATTTAATTGAATGACCATTTTCATTGCATGATTGGCTTCCTGAATGTCAGTACAAATTTTGACAATTTTTTTATTTATCATGCCTTTCATCCAATTTTTTCCATAATTTTTAGGTTATATTCTTTCTAATATGCATTGTATCAAGCAAATGCACAATTTGTAGCTACTCATAGTAGGGCAACCTACTAAATTTTCGGCGATAACTTTTCAGTCCCTATGGAAGTCAACCATTAATGCCTTGATGACCTTCATGAAGCATATAAGTTAAACAAATTAACAACGAAAATCATGGTCAATTACAACATGAGTAAACACAACACAATATTAAATATATAAATTCAAAAAATATCATATATGATAGATAAACAATTTGATCCAATGTATAAACTTGACGATTAATTCTATTATATTCCAACTTCCATAGACGAGGTGACATTCTTTGTGGTTTTGATGTAGTCTCCTCTTTCCCATTGAAAAGATGTTTTTCAGTAGTTCGATACTTATGATTTCTATGGAGGAAATGCCTATACTCATCAAACACCTACTTTCCTAAACTTGTTGAACGACGAGATTTCATCTTTGGACCACAAATTGGACATGCAAATTTTCCCTTTGTTTGAAGACCTGCAAGATGATATATAATTGGATTAAATATGTCAATTTTTTAATTATATATAATGAATAGATTATTTTAAAAACATGCATGATATCTACTTCATCAAATTAAATATTGTTAAAGTGCAGTCGAACATTATAACATACCACAAAAATGTGTTAGCCCTGGGGCATCATGAATTGTCCATGCAAGCATTACATGGAATTGAAATTGTCTTTGTCCTATTGGTCTGGAGACGTCATACATAGTGACGCCATTCCATAACTTTAGTAAATCATCAATAAGAGGTTCAATATATACATTCATATCTTTAACTTGGTACTTACCTAGTTGAATTAACATAAACATTACATAATTATTATAACCATTTTACTACAATATATATAAATTAATTACATGACTATTGAATGAAAAAAATGTCATTATGCAAAAAATAAGAGAAATGAGATGCTACTACGTTAAAGAAAATTGATGTAAACAAATACCTGGAACAATCATTGACAACATTATGTGCTCCCTCTTTATTGACATCCATGGAGGAATGTTATTATTGATAACAAAAACAGGCCACACTAAGTAAATAGATCTCATCTCTCCATATGGATTGACACTGTTCGCTCCTAATGAAAGCCTGAGATTACGAGGTTCTTTTTTAAAGTGTGGCCATTTTTCCTCCATGTCCCTAAATGCAGAACCATCCGCAGGCATTCAAAGAATGTCATCTCCACTTCTATTCTATGCATGGTAATCCATAAATTGAGCTAAGCTTTCACACCTAAATAATCGTTGCATATGTGGAATACTGGGAATATAATGAAGAACCTTGTGATGCACCTTTCTGGTTAGTTGATCTATTCAATATCTACTGATATGACATTTTGAGCATTCTATTGAAAATTCCTATTGTTTATGATATATAACATGATCATTGGGATAGGCATCTATTGCTTGATACTCCATTATGATATCTTTCATAATGGCACATAAATCTCAGTATAAGTGAGGTAAAATATTTGATGGTGGTAACAAAAATTCACCAATCAATCTACAACAAAAAATAATTTGTTCATATAAAGAATATTAATGGTACATATTTCATCCTTTATTTACTAGTGATGAACTAACAACAATTAAAATAGATGAAAGAAGATGACATATATGACATACCTTAACATATGTGAGATTTCTATGTTTGATAAACTATTCATAAACTTGAAGTTCAACAACAATAATACATCAAAGAGAAGAGTTGTTTCAGAGCCTTCATAAATGGGCTCATATGCCTTCTCAAGTACATGTAAATCATGAACATCATCAAAGTCATCTTGATCATTATGATTGGCTCTACCACTAAATGTGTCATGGATCAATGTATTCATACCATCATCTTCATCTGTGGTTTCTGGCGCATGATCATCTTCTTCCATAGGATCATTAACATCATCTTCGATATTCACAGCTCCATATTTGTCCACTTGCAAAACCACATTCTCCAGGCCGTGATAATCCATATCATCTACCCTAGGGCGCCCAACCTTTATAATAATGATTGACAGAAATAAACCATGATCATGATCAAGTGATTATATATATAAAATGTTAAAACGATATAAACATTTACAAATTCAATCAATATAAACACATATAATGAACAACTTACCAATGGACGATAATCATGCCCCCTTCAACGTGACCATGCTTCCTACAATGTTTCTCAGCTGTTGTGATTAAAATTCATCTCATTTTTAAGCCCTTGCAATTATTGCAAGGACAATAACATTTCCCATAACCCTTTCTTTTCAATCTATTCCAAAATCTATCAAGTGTCTCTTCATTTTGTTCTGGACTAATATTATCTGACATGATTTTTCTTTACCAAGCTTGACTATTTAGATCTTCAAAAAAAAAAACTCACACTCCAATAATTTTTATTCATAGACAGGTAACATAATCTAATAATTCTGATTTTTTACACTAAAAAACTTTGGCATGCAACAACCCTTGCAAAAGAGAAGATAGTCTGAAGTTAATGACCCCAAAAAACACTTTAAAATGATAATTCCAAACCTTATTAAATTCTGATTTTACTATATTTCCAACCGTTAAGACTCCTAAAATCATAATATTTAACTTGATCACAAACTTCCTACAACAGTGGAGGTAGCGAGCTAGTAAGAGCAAGTGACCCATTCCTAAAGAACAAGTCAGAATCATCGTTGCTAATATCAATACAGATTTATCCTTTTAGTTAAAGATGCAATGTGTCACTTCTTATGATGAGCTTATCCCTAGGGCCCACAACATTGAGACAGCCCTAATAAAAGACAACAAAAGCATTGGTAAGAGCATGATTAGGGTACAAACTCTAGGCCTCTATAGAAACATAAACAATAACTATAACGGATTAGTGAGGTTGCAATACCAGAAAGATTGAGACATTGTAGGTAATAACAAAATCTTGCAATCTAAATATTGTAGCCAATAACAAGCACACTATGTAGCTTAGTGACATTTATAAATGCAATCTGGGTAAGTGCACAAAGTTGAGTCCACGAAACATGGAAGTTTTTACCTTAGGCAAAAAATGAATTCGACTTGCAAAAAACAGGATCCCGCTTTTTAAAAAACGGGATCCCATTTAGCTTCAGGATCCCGAGCCTAAGTTTAAAAAACGGGATCCCGTTTTCAGAAACGAGATCCCGTTTTCAGAAATTTCCATTTTTGGAAAATTTTCAAAGCGGTATCGTTTTGAAATTTAAATGGAAGGATTTAAACGGATCCTTTTAAAATTTTGAAAATGGGAAACTTCCAATTTTTGAAAAATTTCCATTTTTGGAAAGTTTTCAAAACGGGACCTCGTTTTGAAAACTTTCCATTTTTAGAAATTTTCATTTTTGGAAGAATTTCAAAATGGGATCTCGTTTCATAGAACCATAAAAATAGTTTTTATGAAGCGGGATCCCGTTTTGAAATGGGATCCCGTTTTTTAATGAAACGGGATCCCATTTTTTAAATTATGAATTTTTGAGCGGGTTTTTTGGCTTTTTTTTTGTTCGAGAAATGGCTTGGGGACCCGAACCTAAGCTTTGGACCTAGTTTGACATGCAACTTGAAGGTCCTGTTAATGTCACAGAAAAATAATGACTTTGGACATATGTTTGAAGACCTATTTTGCAAAAAAAATTTACAAAATTAAAACCCATTATAGATGAGACAGTGCAGATTCCAAATATGTAATTTATTTAATAATTTGATTTTTTTTCTATTTTTCAGTTAATTTCTAATGAAAATAGTCCATAAACTTGAATTATC